>JAPYKE020000067.1:777500-823382 GCA_028554795.2 Sinohyriopsis cumingii | reverse complement strand
AATGATAGAACCCTGCCAACAAGGAAATGAAAGACTGCTATCCCTCCTCCTCCACAACACAAAGGGGCCTTTCAACCTGATCAGTGTTTACGCTCCCACACTAAGATCCGCTACAGATACCAAGGATGAGTTTTATGATGAGTTAAACTCGCTCATTGACAAAATTAACAAGGAAGAAAACTTGATTTTGCTGGGCGACTTCAATGCTAGGGTGGGTGCCGATCATGACTCTTGGCCCTCCTGTCTTGGCAAGTTTGGCGTTGGGAAGATGAATGAGAATGGGCAGCGCCTTCTAGAGATGTGCTCGTACAACGAACTCAGCATTACCAATTCATTCTTTAAGACAAAACCACAGCGCAAAGTGTCTTGGATGCAGCGCCTTCTAGAGATGTGCTCGTACAACGAACTCAGCATTACCAATTCATTCTTTAAGACAAAACCACAGCGCAAAGTGTCTTGGATGCATCCCCGGTCTAAACACTGGCACAAGCAGGACTTGATCATTACAAGACGGTCAGATCTCTGATCACTGATCTAAAAGCCGGAGAGGACAAGCAACGCTTGCTAGCTGATGAAAGACGATCGCATAGGAAGAAGAAGCAGCTTCATCCAACACCTGACACAATCTTCAAGTGCAGCAAGTGCAGCAGGGACTGCCACTCCCGCATTGGACTACTTAGCCACAGCAGATGCTGCACAACCACCAACCGGGACATCTCTCATGGGCGCAGTTCTATCGTCTCTCGAGACTAACGGATGCCAACAACTGTCGCCGAAAGGTAAAACTATGTACAATCATGTATAAAACCAACCTTTGGGCGACCGGTCGCCGAATGGTTCATGTGTCGCCCAAAGGATTACTATATATCTCGCTCATATATAATTTATATGTCACATAAGATTATTATATACAGTGTAATTTGCTATTACGATTACCAGCGAGACGGAAATAAAGTGATCGCATGCGTTGGACGGTCTGAATATCGGGGTTTTGCTGTCGGCATCCATAATATATTGGCTTATGTGATCACTTCTTGTAATCAGGAGACTGTTTTAGTATACTTATTAAACGGGACTAGAATAACTGGACTTCTTCCGGAATAGCGTAATGGTTTTAATTCGGACTGTATAAAGTTTTAATCTTAAAGATAGGCGTGGTTATTTAGATATAGATCGATTTAGCAAATATTTTGTAGGAGAGATTGTTGTTTAATTGTTGTATTTGATTACTGTATATAGCAATCATTATGTACATTATTTCAGATGATTATACGTATTTTTATTATATGCCAGTCTGCGAATTAGTGGATTTTCCATTTAAAATATCTATTTATAATTCACTAGAGTCAATTATGAATGGGGTCAAAGGTGGCCGAGTGGTCTAATGCGCTCACCTTTATTATATCAGTGTCACTACCCTTCGTCCGCATGGGTTCGAGTCTCGACTCTATCTGTGTGGGCGTGCGAGAAAGCTTGCCAGTAGCTTCATGTGGGTCACTGGTTCTTCCCGGATTCTTCTTCCACCACAAATACTGGCCGCCATGTAGAGCCACATAAATTGGTGGTATACACGTACACATACCAACCAACCAACCAATCAAATTAAACTGTTTTTTTGTCCTAATGTAATCGATAGACGTTGATAACATAATGACCAAAAACATCGCAAAGTATTTTCGTAATATTCTTAGTTTAATGGTAAACATATCCACATATCACGCAGGTGTACCAGGTTGGAATCCAGCAACCTACTTTTCCTTTTTCGTTTTTATTATGTATATTCAACGTTGAGTTATGAAAGAGAACTATGTTATTACTAAGCAGTGGCCTTAGCAAACGCGGGGCTGGATTTGGATTATTTTGGCGGGACCCCTGGATTTACGCGAGGGACCTCCTGTGAGCACTGCATTTGGAAATAAACTTTTAAACAAGTTTTATACAATATCGAACTTTACATTTCTTCCATCGATTTAAAGTTATTTTCTCTCTATAAATATATTTTAAAAATTTACTAACGCGCGGGGCACCTTGAATGCGGGTCCCAATAGGGCCACATCGGTCCAATCGGCCAAAAAGCAGGCTCTGTTACTACTACTATTTTCTATATAAATATCAAGAAAAACATAGCAGAAAATAAACGGTGATCAGCAGACATTATCCAGAAAGAGAGCTTCTACTTCAATTTATTATAAATTTTGCTAGCCAATACGTTCGAGTGGAACATAAAGTAAAACAGGCTTGTATTGAGTGAATAACGGATATATACCATCCACACACACACACACACACAAATGAAATAAATGAAATATCCATTATTCAATCGATAGAAGCAAATACCCTCTATCAATAAACAACATACCTTGATTTTATATCCATGATGGTAAATGGAGAAGCTCTCTGAACTATTTCCAAAGTTGTGTGGTAAGGGGACAACCCAAAGGATATATACTATCTTTAAACAATTTACTGATAAATAAATGATTTTTTTAAAAGTTTGATGAAAGTTTTAGACTTGGCTGACTTCTGTAGTTTCAAATGAAGTCGTCACCGTCCAATTCATATACAGTTTTGCTAGCTGTTACAAAAATACACGATAATAGCAAGCGAATGTTTTAATTTTATTTTCATCAGTACGTGTACTGATCGCAGCCGTTTAAGGCATCCTGAAATACAGATTTGTATAATGCAGTCAAAACTGCAAAGAAATACAAGAAAACTGAATTATTCGACCGTTAATTTAGCTACGATTTACCTGTTACCAAGTGAAGCTGGGCAAGATTGGATCAGAACCTATAGCAATTAAACAACTCAGTAGTAGAAGACGAAGAATACAAAGCCATTCTTAAAGTACTGTTAGAAACATTTTTAAATAGGGAATATTACAACCTAATGGAACAATTGGGGAGGAGAATTATGAAGAAAATTAAATCAATAACCAAAACATATTTTCAAGTCAAACAAAACATAAGATGGGGAAGGCAAAGAGAATGCAATACAATAATAAATATTTAAATACAAAAAGAAGAGGATAAAATAAAAGTGATGAAAGTACGAAGCTTTATAAGATTACAAATTAACTGGCACAAAATAATGGCAGGATAATTCTACAATTTATATAATAAAGCAAGAAGGATGCAAATCATGGAAGAAATAAGAAAAGGAAATAGCAGGCATATGGAAAAACTAAAAAAGATAACGTTACCATAACTAAACCAAAACACATAATGGAAGAAATATACAGCTTTTAAAAAGAACTAAAAATTACATAAATATATCACGGGGGCTGGGTGATAGAAGAATACGCTGGGAATATATAATTGTCACAAATCCCACAGGACTCTAGGTCTCAATGCGAAAAACTTATAATATAAAATGAAATAATTGTAGCATTCAAGCAACTCCGTAAAGGAAAATAGTTGGTTCTGGTGGCTTAACGACATATTTATATATTACCTTAAAATATCTCTTAATTCCAATATTAAAGATATGATATGCTAATATTCCATTAAATAATGAAATGACTTCAACGATGAAGAAAGGGTAGAAACACTTGTGAATAAGGGGAAAGGAGATGTAAAAGACATAACGAGTTGGATATCAATATCGTTTTTAAATACAGACTATAAAATACGTAGTAAGACCCTTGCTAACAGAATTATAATAATAAAACTATAAAGGGAATTTAACTCCCAAATTTCAGAAAGGAACTAAAAATGGTAGGGCATGTTCGTGACTAATACAAATTTTACATCCGATGCCTACACCTTCAAACATTTATAAAAGGAATTTATGGACTTGGAGAAAGCAATAGGATCTAAAATTAATCATGCAACAAACTGAAATTCTGTTTATAAATAACTGGCGGGGAAACAACTTTGGACTAAACGATATCGTTTTTAAATACATACTGTAAAATTAGTAGTAAGATCCTTTCTAACAGAATTAAAACATGTGTCGGAAACATAATTGACATTATATTCATAACAAAATTCTAACCTTAAAAACAGTGGTTGAGTTTTTAGAAACTAAGGAGAGGTGGGGGCCTTGATCTTAAATATCAAGAAAAGGCTTTTGACAGAATAGATTATAGTTACATAGATAAAGTTTCTTATATATGCAAGATGAAATTTAATATAGAACGTTCCGCGAAACAGGATTGTTCCTTATCGATGCTATTATATGTTATAGCAATAGAAACCCTCGGAATAAAAATACATAACAATACAAATATAAAGTAACTTTAACTCCCAAACCTCAAAAAGGAACTAAAAATGGTACAGGATGTTCTTGACTAATACATTTTTTACATCCGATGCCTACACCTTCAAACATTTAGAAAAGGAATTTATGGACTTCGGGAAAGCAATAGAATCTAACATTAATCATGCAAAAAACTGAAATTCTGTTAATAAGTAACAACCCTAGACTCGAAGCAGAACTTGTAACGACACATGTAATATGTTTAGGCGTGACGTGTTTGTGTGTGCGTGCGTGTGTGTGTGTGTGTGTGTGTGTGTGTGTGTGTGTGTGAGAATCTAAGAGTATACAAATTCAACACAACTGAGAAAAACTACGAACTAACTTACAAATGTAGGCATGTGCAAATTTAAATATCATGAATCGAATGCAGGTCGCTCAGACATATGTGTAATAATATATGGTATATGTTTAACTAGGTAGATTTAAAGGACAGTATGACAGATAACTCGACAAAGAAACAATCCAGTTCATATAGGGATGGACGTTACATTACCTCCACAGCGAAACTCATAAAGTAGGGATGACTAAATAATAATGATGGAGGGATGATTAAATAATTCAACATCTTAGACATTATAAATTAGAAAATATTTCAAAAAGATTTTTTTTTATATTAAAACTAGATAAAAGGGAGTCTGTGCAAAAAATATAAATTTCGTTGTGTATACGTTGAAATAAATGCATGGGATATACAGAAACAAGAAACAATAATAAAACCAAATTAATAGAACCAACAACAAAAATGAGATATATTAAAACAATAGTTCTTAAATATATAGTCAGATCAAGAAAATATGGACTGAGGGAAAGTATTTGTTAGGCTAATTGGAGATGTATCATTTAGAAGATATTTTTAAAAAATAAACCAGTATATCACCTTTTGTAAAACAAAGTTTATATGCAAAAAAAATAATTCGATAATGAACTGAAAAACAAATAAAGAGAGAAAGAAATTAACTGCAAAAATAAAAACTCAGCATCGTACCTTTCAGATAGAAAGCCTACTATACACAACGGATAAAAATAGCAAAGAGTTATACAAAGAAATAATAAATTGCATTACAGATATCTTGATCAGATGTGGTAGAACATCTTTTCCGACTTGAAAGAAAAACAAAAACAACACCATGGCCTTGTAGAAACCCTGGTATATCTTAGACATAAAAAACATATTTGTCTTTCTATATGTTATAGCTGCCAACAAGAGGTCATCAGTCTGAAACTTGTAGCGGCATTCGCAATATATTTTTTAATTACTGTTTTATATTTATCTTCAAACTTCTTTAATCTCTGTTCCCCAGTTTATTTATTTATTTATTTTATTTTTTTAATTCCCGTCCTAGGACGGGCAATCAAACTAGTCGTAAAATCACCGACATTTGTCTTTCTGTGAAATCCAGGCTCCCAAACAAGAGGTCGCGAGTTCGAAACGAGCGGCGGCATCACAATTCTTTTAAAACTTTATTTGTATTTTTATGTTTAAATTTCTTTTAAAGTCGCTGATCCTAAAATATTTTGCTTTTTTTAAAATTCCCGTCCAAGGACGGGCAATTGATCTAGTAAATCAAAACCGAGAGGTCCTGTTCGCCGAAACATAAAAGGGGGGGGGGTGATGGTAGGGGTTGGTGCATTTCCAGAACGAGCAGTCAGACATACCTCTTGCAATAGAAGAAAGGGGCCCTAAGATAGGAACTGCACGTCTTCCCCGCCAGGAATGGGAGGAAAGGAACATTCTGAATAACACTTTAACAAATAGAAACGGAAAATCATGGGCTCAGGTACCCGCTTGGTCTAAGATGCTCGCCTTTAAAATCACAAAATATTCTCATATCGCTCGCTTCGGGTGACTCGAATTTCGGGCTCAAATATAATAAAACATCCATCGTTAAGTCCACCAACACGTCGAATCATATAAACAATAATAACAACAACAACAACACAAAGAAAGAAAGAAAGTGTTTTAACATGCGTTAAGTCTCCGGGTTCCTTTCCTAATTGACTCTTGCATTATGTTTGAGAGAAACTTTTGTTACGTCAAAATACTATACCACTCAGACGTGATCTCCGAATTGTAACTTTGAAGAAATATAGAAATGGTATGAAGGGTTATCAGCAGAGTTTAGACATCATTGTGTGTAAATTTCTAATAATCAACCATTCTGACGTTACGAATGTTATTGATTAACACACTTGGCCAACGTGTTTTTCATGTTATACACTACACTAATGTTAAATCCATGACCAAAATATAATGGGAGGTCGGTGTGGAGGGGGGGGGGGTTGGATTATATGTTCTGTGTAAACTTTACTATAAAACAATCCAGTGGGTAAACAAAATGGACTTCCGTCGAAAGAGATTCAACTCAAACTCGGATAGAAGGTGATGGGATTGGAAGGTTTTGTGTTGGATGGGAAACGTGATTATAAAAATCGATTATACCTAAACTCAATCCCTACTCGTACCTAATCACATTTCACTACACCCCAACCAAATCGGAGCAGACAAAAATGGCCATTTCACCAGTATCAAATATATCTGGGTAAAACGTAATGAAATTATATAGTGTTTGTATTGATGTCTCGGCACTTCTATACAGAAATAATATCCATTGGATATGGTCATTAAGGAAGATATTTTGGAAATTATATTGTCTCTACCATCCGAAGATAATAGTCGTATCGACACGTTTCTTTCTAACACGGCTGACATTAACAATGCTTATGTATAGACTATTTCTTCGCTCATTAATCTTTATTTCCTCCATTAAGATATTTTGCACAAGGCATCGAGTTAGTTACATGATAAAAAAAGTTTCATAGATACATGAAAGATTAGTTTCATGTATACAAAATATACACAGCACCTCCACGCCCACCTCTCCCCCCCCCCGCAACAATGCGTTTCCCTTTATACATGTAGCTATGGGAGAGTATTTTTCAAATATACTCGGTAGCCCCGAGTGGTCTAAAGCGCTAACCATTATGGATCACCGCAATACCACCTGTGTCTGCTTGGGTTCGAGTCTCGGGTTCGGCCAATATGGGTATGTGAGAAAGCTTGCCAGTAGCATCTCGTGGGTCGGTGATTCTTTCCAGGCTTCTCTCGGGTTCTTCCTTTACCATTAATACTGGCCGCCATGTATAGTCTCTCTTGTGCTGAAAAATGGCGTTAAACCCTACAACAACAACAAATATACCCTGATGGTTTCTTTCATTTCGGCAATGGCTATGGTGCAATATGACTATCTGCGAGTGACTCTGGATGCATTTCCCCAAGGATCCGAAAATTGAATCAATTCACTTCTTATAAATGAACAGTCAACTGAAATTATTAGTATCATTTAAAATTGAATATATTATATACGTATAACAACAACACATTCTTGTTACTGCATAATTAAGAGTCATATTTTCAAAGTTATCTGGCTTGTTATGACTCATTGGTCTTAAAATAAGTAACAGAAAGAAGCAAAACCAACACAAGAACAACGCGCTGAATGGAATAATACCTTATCAATGGCCAGCTGATAATCAGTTATAAATAAATACAGGACATCATTTTATTTTCACCAGTGAAAGGACAGTATTCCATTCAGCCGGATCTCACATATAAAGCGGGCGCGATCACGGCCATGTCGAGCAGTAGCGTGGGAAAATGATTTGACATTCCTTAATGGTATGATACTAAGTCAAATATTTGATAGGTATACACAGTCAACTGCCGGAGCTAAATATCGGTACCAAATTAATTAAGCTACACAATGCGTAGCTTGAAATATCAGCGCTTATTCTTAAATAGGTCGCGCGAGCAAGGAGACAAGCGTCCTCTCTTGCAGTTATCATATAGTACATGTACGACAGGTCAATTGTAAGCAACGATACGAGCCCCTGTGGTGAAAACGAAATGTCTGGTTGCAACGATAGTTGTCATCTTCATGCGCATGAAATGCTTTCTATATACCGTGCCCAACGGATCAGGTGCTAGTCCCTAAGTCAAGTCTATACAAATACTAAATTTACATCAAAAATATATTGTCACTTTCTTTCGCAGAAACTTTACATTTCAGAATTAATTATGTGCCATTAAAACTAATATACTCTATGTTATGGTTACTCATTTCTAGATGGGTCCATAGTTGTGCATATAATTAGTTCCGTGAATCCAATATACATGTATACCGGCTAACTGACATAAAGTCAATTGGTAGAAATTGAATTTAAGTTTTGATAGTGACAGTAAAGTATAGATTCAGTTTGGATCTAAATAGGTTTTACATGAACAAGAAAACGTCTTAGCAGTATCTGAAAGCAACTTTATGACTTTACGTTTAATTTTATGTAAACAATCAGTTCATGTCTCTTGTAGTGAAATGAGATAGGTTCGCAGATTAGGATGTGTGTGTGTGTGTTTCTCTGTGTGTATGTGTGCGATTTGGATTTATAACGTAACTTTAGCAATTATTCAGTCATATCGCTACGATGTCTGGTGGTTTTTACAGTGATGTCTAGCACTGAGGAATCATAAGGCAGACATGTAGCATGATGTCCCACCCAGTCACATTATCCTGACACTAGGCAGACCAGTCCTAACACTAACCTCGTAATGCTGAGCGTATAGCGAGGCAGCCGTTTGTACCATTTTATGTCTTTGATATGACTCGGCCGGGGTTCGAACCTTCGATCTCCCGCATCTGAGGCGGACGTTGTAACCACTAGGCCACCGGAGCGGTCGCAGAGTAGGATGTACAAAACTGAGTTTTATAAGCTCGTTCTTCGTGTATCATGATACATTCTGTGCTACATCATAATGTCGGGTTTTCTTCATTACAAAAAGAACTGGGGGCCTCGAGTGGCCGAGTGGTCTAAAGCACTCTCCGTTACGGATCACTGCCATTTCACATCGTCTGCTTAGGTTCGAGTCTCGGATTCAGCCAATGTGGGTATGTGAGAAGGTTTGCTAGTAGCTTCTCGTGGGTCGGTGGTTCTTTCCGGGATTTTCCCGGGTTCTTCCTCCACTATTAATACTGGCCGCCATGTATAGCCTATCGTGTGTACTTTATAAAAAAAACCTGTCCCCATTAGCTTTCTTAATTGGGTTGTCTGAGCATTCGGCAGTTGTAGTTAATATGGGGGGTGGGGGTAACGCTGAATTTGTAACTATCAGTTCGTGCGCATGACATCATATATGTATATTGTCTTCATGTATTATCTTGTTCTTTTATGCTTCATTAAATTATGGAAGGGTATATTTGCTTTGCTTTTAGACCAATGTAGAAAAATACTAATCTATTTTTCAGTCTACGTATTTATTATGGTTTCCTAGACAACTTATCCAATATCGAGGTCATACTTCCTGGCATATAGTCATAACTGGATGTAACAAACCTGGCGGCTCGTTTTCCGTATTCTTTTCGATTTCATCTTCTAAAACCTGGGAATTGGGGTACTGTACAAGCGTATTCTAAAATAGGTCTTACTAAACCTTTGTTAGTGATTTCTTTCGCATTTAATGATCAAGATGACAAGATACGATACGTCTTTATTGACTTAAAGTTCGAGTTAAATTCGAAGGTCCCATTTCAGACCACACGTACTTGTGAGCTTAAAATATTTTGTTTCATTGAGGTTTTCTAACATCGTATCTTCTAATAAATACGACATATTGGTTTTATTTCATTTCTTTCTTGTCAATAAGCATATGCTGCATTGTTAAGTTGGAATCGCATGCCACATTTTTGAACCCATCGTCCAAGTTTTTGTAATGTCATTTGCAATATCTTAGTATCAGGCTCGGTTAGGATTAATCAGTAGCATATACAGTCATCTGCAAATAGTCGACGTTCTTAGTCAATTTCAATTAGGATGTCACTGCTGTTGCTAGGAGAAGAGTGCTGGTCAAAGTATTGCTCCTTGCGGTACTCTAGAACATACGTTGTACAAGTATTATGTATATTTACTTTGTATTGTTTGTTAGTTTTTATTTTTCATATTTCATTATATGCTATTGTAAAGTAGCATTGCATATTGAACATAACCTTGTCCAAAATCAAGTTTATTTTCTACATGGCCTTAATGGTTTTGTTTTTATTTTATTCTGTAAACAACTAATACGTAGTAAAATATTTTCTATATGCATGAGTTATTATCAGGACCATTATTAATATAAGGAAATATGTTTATTTGTGTCGGGGTCTATGTTATTTGCATTCCACTAGAATTTACCTGATATTGTCCAGGTTATATATTATAATTTTAGTAACATACTTTCTAATAATAAACACTTTATATTGTAATCATTTAAGTTTCTAGAAGGTTATTTTGCATTAGGTAACGTTTTGTTTCTTCTGTTGCATTTTTCCCTTTAATTGTGAACTGAGGTCAAATAGGGATACACAATCTTGTCACTGGAAAGATTATTCACTCTTGCCAAATGAATAATTTATATTATTGTTGTGTCCATTATTAATTTGGAATTTATTTCTTAAAATTATTTAATTCAATGCTACTATTCTCTGGAAATGCAGAGTGCTCACAAAACTAATATTCTTGGATAGACATTCATTAGCATTTGCAGTGAATTAAAACCTGGAATTTTATTAGTGTTTCAATAAAAGACTGTTGGCACATCAGCATGATACAGGTCATCACAGACAAACCAACTCCTTCAGCATTGATCTTAATTTCGATTTATTTAAAATTTATTCAGAATTTTAAATTATTACGACTTTTGTCTATAATTAAATGAATATTTTTCATTTAATTTGTAATACCGTAATTTTTTTTTAATTGTCACTTTTTATTCAAGGCAAAGAAATTATTTGTTGAATTTTACAAAGCTTGTTGATTTTCACCTTTTTTGTTACTTGTTTTAAGAGCATAGACTTGTAACAGCAGCCAGATTTGCCACCATTTTTCACAAAATATTTTTCTCGGAAACACAAAAAGCGCCTATCTAGCGTTGAGCTTTGCTTTTAATTCCATAATTCATGGGGAACTGTCAAATTCTTTTTTTCTAAGTCAAAAATTGTCTACTTGGTCACCTCTATCCACATATTTAGCCCGATCATTAATAACTTAGCAATGTGTTTTCCGAACTATGAAATTTCCGTAATGCATCATGTTTATCATATAGTTGTCCATGCTTCATGATCAGAACAGACAATATGTTCAAGCTCTTTGCAAAGACCTCTGGTGAGTGACAAAGGGCGGTAATTACTGGCCATTGCGTGATTACCTTTTTTCAGTAGTGGCCATGCCATTTATTTTCCAGATACCAATCCTGGGGATGTTGTAAATGTCCAGTGATTGTTAAAAGGTGTGTAAGTACTTGTGTCAACTCCGTAGATAGTGCCTTAAATACGTTTTGATTTTATCATCCGCTCCTGAAGTGTTTGATAGGTTTAAACCATATAGCAACTTTTTAAGTCCTTAACATGTCACTACTGTATTACTCGTTTTGCTACCTTTGGTAACATACCAAGCGAAGCCATATCACTATAGTAGTTAAAACAATGCAGAATTGTGTGTTCATTGTATCGGTTTCTACTAGTCTGGTGTCTGTCTTTGGTGAATGAATGTCATGTGGGTCTTGTTTTTATCCATGTATTTCCGCCATGATTTAGAATCTAATATTAGGCTTCCACTCATGTTGTTGATGTAGATGTGTGAAATTTAAAATTTAAACACACACACACACACACAATCATTCAGCTCTTACCCGTTTCCATTTTGTTCTAAATTTTTCATTGCCGGCGAGTTCATATATTGGTCACCCCTGAGTCAGATGAGAAGTTTGTTTTAAAAATTATCCCATACTGTAGGTTTACATAAGAAGCACTCTTGAGCCAAACAGGAATTTAACATTGTGTGTTCATGGAGCCAAACGGGAATTTTGGGAATGATAATGTTAATTTTATTTAAAAAAATTGAAATCTAATACGCCACATTTACAATCTAGCTACCCGTTTTGTTTTTAGTGCGATACACGCATCCCATAATCCTGCAACCGCTTTTAGATCACTATCCAAAGACACAGACTACAATCCAGCAATCTCAATAACGCTGTCTAACGGATATGACGACGACCGTTTAAGGGTCATGTTCTGGTGATCTTTCAATTTGAGAACAGAAACGCAGCTTTAAAAAGTCTGACAATGAATCATATCGTTCCGTACACATTGTTATTCTTCATCCACACTGCTCAGTCTCCAAACGCAAAGATATAACGCTTCATTTGACTGGCTGATAAAATTAGCGATTATGGTAATAACATGCTACCAGAATGCGATCCTTAAGTTGTCTCTGTCAGATCTTAACTGCTTTTGGATCACTGTTCGAGCACACAATCCTGCTATCCTGCGAAAAGTTTCGGAATGTTTATGCATACGTGCTATACTTGCATGCACACAAACAGTAGAGTAATAGTAGAGGTTTTTCACTGATGTAGATATATAAAAAAATTGTATTCATGACTGAAAATGGCAGTGATTATCTTTAGTTGAAAATTTGCACGTTCATAGGTTATATATTAAGATATTATGAACGTAAAATTGCATATTATCTATAAATAGATATTGACCCGCGTGTTTGCTGTTACTAATAATACACTTAGTAAATCTATTGACACGTTTTGGGTTGTTTCCCGCTGGACAGATCGGTTAGGTGGATTCTTAGAAGAAATATTATTCCCTATTTTATAGATTAGATCACTTGAACAGTTATTTTGAAATGTTAGATTAAGTAGTTAGATCTGTATCATGGGTTATATTGCAACAAACAGTCGTATTAAGACTTTTGAAGATTCATATAATAGAATTGAGCAATCAAATTCATTCCTATTTTGGATTATAAATTCATATGTTAAAATGAGTTTGCCAACTAATTATGTGTTGTATTTAGCTATTATTTAAGAAGAAAAACAGTTGTTTTGATTATTCAGTGGAATAGAACAGGTACTTTATTTATTATTGCTAAAGAATAAAGACAGCTATTGAGAAAGTTTATAGGCAACAGTGTAAACGTTACAGGGTGTTTGTATTGACTAAATCTTAGTGAATCATTGTCAAAGTGCACAATAATAATCACGAACAGATCCATAAGGTCAGCAAAGCTGGTTATGTGATTTAACTCGGATGAAGCATTTAAGACACCTATACCAACATGTCATGCGAGCAAATGTAATTTACAGTATACAAAATGGCAAGTTCTGCTTAATAGTTAACATTTCCCAAGGCCAACACCTCTAGAGTCATTAAATATCAATGCCACTGAACTTTATATATTTATAAATTGTATTAGAACATACATAATGATCTCTGTTTTCATAAAATCATAATTTATGTTTCTAATTGTTGCGAGTATTTTGAAGACCATATGAATATGCTGGCAAGCTTTCTCGCATACCCACATTGGCCAAACCTGTGGCTTGAGCCCATGCAAATATGACATGGCAGTGATCAGTAAAGGTGACCCCTTTGGACCAGCTAGTCACCCCCAGGGCCCCTAAAATTGTTTTTGAATGATGGTGTACGTATTATCAGGCGTATATGCTCCTCAGGATATACATATGGTCTTCAAAATACTCGCAGTGGACAGTATTTGATCGTATGGCCATTTGCTGTAAAATACACGCTGTGAAAGTCATTGGTAAACCTGTGGTAGTGCATTTTACAAACATTTTTACACCAGTCTGCATCAACCAAGGATAAACGTAAAATATAATTCTGTGTCTTAACATAAGTTTCTTTAATTAAGTATCTGATCAAATCACTGAGTGCTGATTTATAAGATCACAATGTATTATACCAAACCATAAATGACCACCGCTTGTACAATTACATCTGATGTTCTAAAAACACTGTTTGTATATTGACACTATAGCTTTTCTCTTTGCACGTGAATCTCTTTCCACAAAACTTATAACACTGCATCATTTGCTTAGATTCTTCATCGTCGAGAAAAGTCTCATATTATTCACGCAAAGGTGTTGTTCGTAACTCAATACATTAATGCTAAAGACATCTTTCTCTAATTATTTCAGTCTTGATGATCATCACTCTTAGGCTACTATATTCCCGTAATGTTTTCAATGTCACCACTATCATCATCATTGCAGTATTTATTCATTTTTGGGTTCTCTAAATGTTAATTACTTTAGTTCTTTCCTGTACAATATCAAAGAACTTTCTAGGATTTTTTTCTTCTCCCAAGTCATGTTTAGCGATAAATCATGGCTACTCCAAGACAATTTCTAAGTTTAATAAATTATCAATATGTCCAGGCTATGTCTTTAACAAGTCTCTGACTAATCTTTATGATACATTTATGTGAAACAGTAATTTAATCTTTACATGTAGCATTGTGCATAATTCACTGATCTGGTAAAACGAAACCACAATTTGATATGTCAATACATTCTTTCAAAATACTATAATATCTTTCTGTGACTTTTTTGCCATTTATATATAGTGTGGTAATTGTCTAATATAAAAATATCCTCTGCTGCAGTTTGTATAAACTAATTTCAAACTACCTCTGCCACAGAAAATAAAATCATTGTAATGGTGATCAACATTACTATTTCTGCAATTACACAATAATTTATAGTATAGCCACAATCAGTAATATAGGCCTGATTAAAAACTTCAGCTCTGTTGGTAATGCAGAAGGGTAATAATGAAAAATTGCTTATACAAGTAAAGTTATGAAAATCTTTTTGTCCACCTTCTTCTAAATAAGACCTTGTCAGACCATTTGCATGTGCACCTGGACTCAACTGATCGACTTATTTTGTTTGGTTCATGAGTCAATGACTGGTGGTAAGACTAATGAAACCACCAATTTACATGGGAAAAGTACAGATGTAAAGAAATACAACCTTCCTATTGGATTGATGAGAAAGAAAACATGACCAAGACTGAAGGAAAGAAATGCGAAAGGGCATGTTAATTTGCTTTCAATAAATAAAAAGGCCTTTTTTTTCAAAAATCACCATATTTAATATTAAAAATAGGCTTCTCTAACTCAAAACCATAAAACAAACATGCAATGTTTTAAACCTGAACATGTTTACAAGGTAGACAAGTCTGGTTGAAATTAGTGTCAAGATTAATACAGCAGTTGCCGAGGGACACAAAATGATGCACGATGGACGAAATACAATACCAAAGCACAAAAAGGCGTTAATAGCAAAAGCTCACTTGGCTTTACAGCCAAGTTAAGTAAAACAAGAGCTCCTTCAAGCAATGATACTCCACTGGCCGAATTGAATTTCCAGGAACCAACGACTGTTTTGTTCTGTTAACTGATGGTGTGGAAACTATCTCTGATATTCTGGAGGAAAAAGACAATTTCAAAATGGCCACCATGAGAACCATCATGGATGCAAGATTGGGGCCATTGTTTTATGTGAAGTTTTCTGGTGAAAACCCTATGTTGATATGACCATTCATTTAAGGAGAGTAGAGATAAAATGTTTTTCAATAAAGTCATTGTAGCAATCACACTGTTTGTGCAGATTGGCATCATTAAAGACCAATGTTAAGTCATAGGGCTTGAACGTATGTAACAAGTCCAGGTAAAACCAAACAAGCATTCAAGTCTTCCAAAATATAAATTTACTTAAAGAAAATATAAAATAAAACAATGTGAGAGAATTAATAATAACTTAAAATTTTTTGATGGCTGCCATATGACCATTAAAAGCCTTTTGGTGAAAACCAAATGTATATATAACTATCCATTCAGAAGAATGCAACCAAAAAATTTAAGATGGCTACAAAGGTAGCCGTGCGGATTGAAAGATTGTAACCATTGTCATTTACTTTCATAAAGGCTTGATAATAAATCCTCCGGTGCAAAACCACATGTCAATATGATTTTCCATTCATGAGATGACAGTAACAATATTTCTATGATGGCTGCCATAGCAGTCACATCTGATGTCAGATCAGCACCACCCAGAAAATAAACAAGTTGTTTGGTTGCTTTGATCAACTTTTGCTAAATGTGACCTATTTTTACCAGTGATGAATAAAAATGTATATATATGTGATGATTAGTGACATGATTTTTTTAATACAGATAAATATGCATTAATGTTCAATAATATGTTGCTTTGACCAACTCTTGCTAATAATTTGTTCAGTTAATAAATATAAAAATAAACAAGTTTCATATTTCAATTGGCAACAGTATCCAAGATCTCAGAAAGTCAGCTTAATGTAAACAAAGAACATTATTAACGAAACCTGAAATGTAGGTCACGGTTCTGCATTTCTTTGCAAATGGGTAAAACAAACTCTTAAAATAAATAATCAAATTTCATGACTGTATAACAAACATTGTAAGGAAATATTAACTAAAGGCATAGTAATATATGTAGTCATGGGAGGATGAGACCAGGTCTTTGTGACTAACTTTGTCAGTTGATTACTGTACAACGAGAGTAAAATTGTTTCTGTGTGTCCCCACTGTTGAACATAAAGGTTGCGGGTATCATCTAAACAAATTATTACATTTTTGTATTTTAATCTTCAAACTTTTTTAAGCATCCCTATTTGTTAACTTATTTATATACTTTTTCTTAAACTCCCATACCAGGACAGGCAATTGACCAAGGTTTGAAGATAAATGTGGCCAGTCACACTGACCAACAGATGCCAGTAAATGCCCATATTGTTTCCTCAAAGAATGCAGTTTAAAGACAGTACAACTTTCCAAACATTATGAATAGGAGCAATGCAAATATATTACTACTAAATTCCATCTCCACCTTAAGCATAATCTTCATTTCAGCTAATAATACAAAAATTAAGTGTACAGTGGCGTAGTTATAATTTCTATAAAACGTTTTAACACCATATGATAAAACAGTTAAAATTTTTAAAGAATCGTATATAAAGCCTCATTTCATGTAAGACTAATAAAATGGTTACCAAGTGCAATGAATCTACTCAACTGTTTTCAAATATTTTCTATGAAGCAATGAAAATATAATGTCCCTGGTCACATTATAAAACAGCTATGTTTTACCCTGTACAAAGAATTATGACATGTATGAACATGCTTCAATGAAGGATCATAGCCATCTGTCTTTCCAAAAGGTAGAGCCACAGAAAACCTGGACCCGATATTTGGTTATCCTTGGACTTTATCATTCCTCAGAACAATATATTATTGATCAGTCTAGATATATCATTTTAATTAACTCATTATAAGACATTAAAACTGCAAAACAACTTTGAGAACAGTTTCGTATTTAAATCTTGATAAAAAGTTGTAAAACATTGCATTATTTTGGTGAACTAATGTGAAATACATCGTCACGGCGAGGTAAATATGATTTGGTATAAATTTACAATAAATAAGCCTTTTGACAGAGCCAGGCAACAATATCTCCGATGCCTACTTTGTTTAACCTATTGATTAACTCATTTTTTCACATAGATAACTTAGCTCGTCATTTAAACACCTCTCTCACTGCAGATAATGTCCATGATCCATATGACTGAGACATTTTTCAAAGCGAAATGTAGATGCTATAGGAAGTATACTGCCAATTATCAGTTTAAAGCGAAGATAACTGGCTATGATCCCTCATTATTTGATGCATATTTTAGGCTGAATCCATCTGGATTGAGATGATTTTCATCCTCAAACTGTCCCCACATTCCTTGGTATATCTTGTTACTGTAAAAAAATTCTCTTACTGATTATATTCAGACTTTCCAGTTAGATTCTAACAAGCATGCACATACTGTGTCTCACTATTAAATGTAGTAAAGCACATGCCCCAATTTCATACATATGAGTATAATTTAGCTCAACCAGTTTAACAGCCAATTATCCCCCTCCCCTTGCTGGACTCTTTGGTAATAAGCTTAATGTCCACATGTGAAATATCATACATGTAATGGGTCACTTAACAAATGGGGGTACGGCCAGAATCAGCTAGCTAATTCTTCCCCCCACCCCCAACCAAATAATTTCTTATTATTAATGGGTTACTTCGTAATATACTTAAGACCTACAAGTGAAATACCATACATACAATGGGTCACTTAACAAATCGGGAGGAGGGGGCAGAATCAGCTAACCGATTTTTGCCTCCTATAGCTAATTGTCTTTTTCTTCATTAATGGACTCTTTCTTAATTTGCTTAAGGGCCCACATGTTAAATATAATACATGTAATGGTTCATTTAACAAACTTATATAGGATTTGTTTCAAATGAACCATTACATTAATTTAATACGGATTACAATTTCAGCCTAATCACATGCATGGAATAAAATACAGCTTTTAATTATTGCTCATATTTCTTCTTAGTAACCTAACACTATATTAAAATGGTTACTTGCAAAGTTTTGTAAATAAATTCCAGACTGAGTGAAAGTTTGTGAACTCTTTTCCCTGATCGATAGGACCAAGGCGACATATGATGTTAAGTAGAATTTTTTTTTACTTTATCAGCACTTTTGTTGGGGAGACCTTCATCCTCAGACCATTTGAAATATTTTTATCTGTGGCTGCAACAATATATTTGTTCCCACTGTTATTGGAAGAGGACAGATACTATTGATTCCAACTAAACTCAACACTTTTGATGGCACTGGTAATGAATTCAGAGGTACTGCTTGTATTGGCCTAGATTCACTCTATGGTATTTATTACAGTCACTGACACATTTTATTATATGTTGTTTCATCCCCATCCAGTAATACTCTTCCTGGCATTTCTCATATGTTTTGTCATGTCCACCATGTGCATTTACCTGTTAAAATAAAAATATAACAATTTAATTATATTTCAAAAGAACAAGAAAAGAATGTTTACAATTTATAATTGTGTACTTTGTGTACCACAGAGAGGAAGAAGAGAGTAAGAGCAAGAGCTAGAGAGAAAGAAGATAGAAAGGAATTGAGATAGAAAAAGAAAGGAAGTGAGAGACAGAGGGAGATAGAATAACAGCAAGAGGAATATATGAGAGTTCTAGAGGCTGATGGTGAAAGGAGAGAGAAAGAGAGAGAACAAGTGAGAGAGGAAGACAGAAAGAAAGAGATAGGAGAAGAAAGAGAGAGCGAGAGGAATAGACATAAAAGAAAAGTGAGTGAGAAATAGAGGAGATAAAAGACAGAGGAAGAAAGAGAGTAGAGGAAGAGAAAGAAAGATGAAGACAGACACATATGAAGTGGTAGAGAGAGAGAGAGGAAGACAGGACAAGAGGGACGAAGAAAGGGAAAAGGATTAAGAGCACAAGAGAGAAGACAAAGAGGAAGATAGAGGAAGATAGAGATGAGGAATTAGAAGTAAAAAGGAATATGGAGATAGGAAGCATAGATGACAAAGAGGCAAGTGAGAAAGACAGAGGGGAGACGAGAGAGAGAGAGAGAGAGAGAGAGAGTTATTAAGATATAGAAAAACAGAGGAAGATAGAAAGCAGAGACAAACAGATTCCACTCCTGGAATATTGATGGGTAATTGATTTTGATAGAGTATGGATGGATCAATATATCAAGTAGCTTAGCAAGTAGTGTTATATTGGTTTTTTGTGCGTGGACTAAGGCCAATAGACCCAGGCTCCATACATGTTATCTGAGTATCTTAGAATTTTGCATTAATATTATATTATGATTAATAATTTTTAAAGTACTACTTACCAAAATGAAAGCTTGCTAGGACTGCTGATACTTCATTTCTTCTACGAAGTCATCTTTATAAAGCATACCACTGCTTACAGTAAAGCCTTTAACCTCAGTTCACTCTTTCTCTTACTGAGAGCTTTGATAGCTGCCAGGTTTGCTGGGTAGGTGCCGTCATTAGCATCCAATACATATCAATGTATAACTTGTCATTCATGATTGTGAGTCAAGAAGTAATATTAGTGATATTCAGCTTTATTTATACCAAGCTTTTATGACACCAGATGCTCAGTGTCGTCTAGTGAGTTCAAGCTGTTATAAACAGATAAATAGCAACAAAAATTGTATGCATGTACTGTTAATCTGCACTGACATGCTTAAACTTTGGACACAGAATATTGCCAGCTTCAAAATCATGCAAAAACAACTCAGAATTAATTTCATGGCCATAAACTGTTATGATCACAACTTTGCAAGGAATCTGACCCTCCTTCCCCTGGCAACAATATGCTAAACCTGTTTAAGAGAAACTCAGTATCCTTAAATTTATTTCCATTTTAATTAAAGAACCAATATGACAATTTGCAACTAGTACAATCTAGCTGCATTTTTTAAATATAAATTCATAATTATAAAAAAGTATACAAGTACTAGGTTCTATTTAAAGAAAAAAGCACTACATTATACCAGTATTGTACATCTCTTTTACACGCCAAACCCCCAAACACAGCACTGACTGGTGCTATGACTGTATGGTCTTAAACTAAGTATCAGAATATAGTGAAAACCAACAAGTTTTTCATATAATTCAACATATAATTTATTTCCCTACAACACAAAGTGAAAGTTTACCAGGAACTTACACTACTGTGAATTACATCCCAAATAGTCCCCAAAAATTCTAACTTAAGTCCAATGGGTATCAAGTACTTCAAATGAATTCCAGTAGTATTCCAAAAGAAATTCGATATTGAATGCACTGATGTACCAGAAGCCTGGAACAATGTGGATGTGCTAACAGTCTCGATGTAACACAGCAATATAATCACAAAAATCATTGAATAAATTCACAAAAATTCCAAGAAAGTAATTTAGTCCTAAAATCAAAGTGCACTTTGTAATTACAATCAAAAATTGAAATAAATAAATTAAATCTTCACAAGATAGAATTGAACACAACTGACTCCATTAGACTGATGTTAAGATATATATGGAATAAATCATTCTGAAGTAAACTATATATATATATATATATATATATATATATATATATATATATATATATATATATATATATATATATATATATATATGTGTAAACAGATATGTATATATATATGTATATATATATATATATATATATATATATATATATATATATATATATATATATATATATATATATATATATATATATATATATATATATATATAAGACAAGACACAATAAGATAACCTCGATGAGGGTCAAACGTTCATGGTCTCATTCAATTCACAATAATAATAATAATGATGAGGACTTTGTATAGCGCCTAATCTTTCGAAGCTCTAAGCGCTTTACAACATTAGACAACAGCTATAAGATAAAAAAACATATATAATGATATGATTACAAACACAAACACCATGAAATTAAAAAACATTAAAAATAATGCTGATAATATTTAAGGAAAGAAACATTAGGTCTTTGTTCTTGCAGTCGAAATAAGTGAGTTTTGAGAGTACTCTTGAATGTGATCACTGTGTATTTGTGTATAAGTTCAGTGGGCAATTCATTCCACGTTTCTGGACCCCGGTATGCAAAAGAACACTGTCCATATGACTTTGTTGTCATAGTGGGAATAATGAGTATATGATTGTCAGAAGAGGAGCATAAGTATCCTACTTGTGTGTAAACATGGGTGAGGTCAGATAGGTATGTTAGACTAGAGTCCGACATTGAAACGTAGCACAGATAACAAATTTTGTGTTTGATTCTGGATCGAATGGATAGCCAGGGTAGGGTACAGAGTAGCGTGGAGGTGTGCTCTGATCGTGGTACGCTAAGTATGATTCCAGCAGCTGTGATTTGAACTTTTTGAAATTTTTGGAATTGATATTGAGATGAATCAGAGAGAATGGAGTTAAGATAGCCCAGTCTTGAAAGTAACTAATGAACACACAAGTATTTTAGTGGCATCGACTGAAAGAGATCTGCGAATGGAGCTGATGCGTCTCAGCTCGAGATATGCAGCCTTGCATATGTTCATGACATGTTGGTGCAATGTGAGAGTACTGTCCAGAGTAACATCTAGGTTTCGTACTGATTGTGTGAATTTAATATTGACGTTGCCGATATTTATTGTTTGAGGTAAAGGATGTGACTGAGAAAGTCTTTGTGTTGTAATCAGAATGGCCTCAGTTTTATCATCATTCATCTGCAGCTTGTTACATGTCATCGATGATTTCACATTAGAAATGCGCCTCTCAACAGCCTGGATGGTAGCATCAACTTCAGTGGGGTGGCTAGATTTATATATTTGAGTGTCATCAGCGTACAATTGGTGTGACACTGGATGATGATTTATGATACTTGAAAGCGGCTGAGTGTATACAATGAAGAGAACAGTCCCAAGCACAGACCCCTGTGCAACACCACAACATAGATTAACTGGGGTGGAGTGTATTCCATTTGCAGACACAATTTGTGTCCTGTTGACCAAGTAGAACCTGATCCAGAGTAAGGCTGTATCATGAATGCCAAATACATGCTGGAGACTCTGAAGTAATATATCATGATCAATGTGTCAAATACTGCAGACAAGTCAAGGAGGGTGGGGACTGTAATCTTTCCGCTATCCAAAGCAGAGAGAATGTCATTAACTACTTTGAGAAGAGTAGTTTCAGTACTGTGGCAAAGGCGATTTGCAGATTGTACATTGCAAAAATGACTTTGAATTTAGATGAGATACAAGTTGGGATAGAACAACCTTTTCTAAGATTTTTTTATATGAATGTGAGATTAGAGACGGGGCGTTAGTTCTTTAAGTCATTATGGTTGAGTGTTGGTTTTTTCAGCAGAGCCTTTACAATGGCAGTTTGAAAACTGATGGAAATTCCCCTGTTGAGAGAGAGGTATTAATAACATCAGTTAGTGAAGGCAATACTGGATCTAAGCACTCAAAGCAGCAGTGATGTTGGAATTGGTTCAAGTTCACAAGACTTTGGTGCACTCTTCGTCAGGATTGTACATACGAAATCCATAGAGACCGGTTAAAATGCTGCTAAGGTTGCCGCTCAAATTCTATATCCCAACTGTATGGTGACGACGAGTCAATTGAAACTCTGGTGTCAAGCTTGTCTCTAACGGTTTGTACTTTGTCACGGAAGAAATTTGCAAACATGTCCGGAAGGTCGACAGGTGAGAAGGTAGTTGGAAGTGGTGTAGATTTGTTCCTTAACATTAGCTTGTTAGTAATCTCGAAGAGCTATTTGCAGCTGCAACTTTCCATGATCTTAGTAGTGTAGTGGACTGATTTCGCTGCATGGACTATATTTGTGACATTCTTCTTAGAGGCTTCATATAACTGCTTATGAATAGTGAGTTTGGTGGAAAGCCAAAGCCTTTCAGCTTTACGGCGGTTTCTTGTAGCAGTGCAAATTTGGTCCCTAACACTGCTATACCATGGAGAACACTTTTGAATTGATACTCTGCACTTTGTAGCTGATGCATGTTTGTCAATCAATGAACACAGGCAGTTATCGAGTTGTTCTGCTGTATTAGGTAAACAATTTGTTATGTTTCCTTGAATGTTCTGCATTAGTTTGCAAATTTGCTTCCAGAACATTCTTCATTTAAAAAGGAAACAGACCCTTAACTCAACATATGCTAACATGTCTATCTCTAAGTGATAATTATCTTAATATATAATCTAAAATCGCAAACAAGACTTAGTAATTAATATGTTGTTTACAACAGCAAAAGCACAACAAACATTTGTGGCCAAATTTGAAAACTGTCAGTAGTTACTGCATCACCCAAGGTCTGCCAAGCCATTTTATTTGCAGGAAGAAGCCTCATTTTCCTGTACCAGACACCACGCTAGACCTTTATTCCAACATTCTGAGTAGGCAATATATTTTGCATGCCTTGGTTTCAATTCCATATGATCCTGATATCATGCAAAGTATGTTTCATATAGCAATGTGACAGATGTCCCATGCTATATTTTGTAAACGTTTTCAAAGAAACAACTCTAAATATGACTGAAATTATATGACACTTTACCTTTTTCATTAGCAATGCAAAACCATTCTAACTCCTTAAATGGCAATATCTTGCTTCTGACAAACAATAAAGGATGGTGGGTAGGAATAATCCACTTGATCATGTTCTGAGATACATGCTTTAAGTTTTCTTTTGGTATCACCAAATGAGTACCATAAATGTTACACCAAACATCCATTCCCAAAAGTATGAGCATCATTCAGTGCATTCCCCAAGAATCAGTAGCAGCCCTCGTACCTCCATTATGGTGGGTCACACCTGAAAAGTCGTTGCCTACTATATTATCAAATGACTCATCTTTCTCAACTCAAACGCAATCAAATGACAATTTTGGTAATGAAAATAAATGAAGTTTTTGTTTTTTACACAGTCAACCCAATTTTAATCATGGATTAACTATGCCAGTTTGACTCCAATATCAAAACAGTTCTTTGTTTAAAGCATGAAATGCAAGCCAACAAAAAATTCTGACCAGAGAATGGGATGCAGATCTCAAGTTCAAATGTGTCAAGACGGGTAATATATATTCTTTAAGTCAATGTGACCTTAGAGTTTGAGCTCAAAGCCACAAAATCAATAAATGTATTCCTCGTCTAAAATGTGAGTCATCCACAAAATTTGGTTAAATTAGGTTATAGAGTACTTAAAGTAATTTGTTGAAACTGTATTTGGGGATCTGTGTCCCCAAATCAATAGGTGCTTTTAGTCTCAAATGCATGACATCCACAATCTCTGGTTTATAGTAGGTAACAAGGAACAGAGGATATTGTCAGTAAACTGTATTTCCCTAAATGGTCAGTGACCCTGACTACAAAATCAATGTAACAGCATGAATTTCGGAAGATGATAATTGAACAAAATTCATTACTAATTGGAATCTTGTTGCAGTCAAGGTGACATGTAACAATTAACTTTAGCGTGTAGGCTTGGCCTGCAATAAATAACTGCCTGTGAAAGATGGGATACTCTGCCGCATGGGATAGGGCATGATTGATTTTTAATTAGGACCTGCTGGAATAATGGTTTGAGATATAGAAGAGGCGACATTAATATGGGGTTAAGTGGCGGGAAACGCTACGTTGAGACAAACCAGAGACAATTCTGTGCCATGTGGATCGTGTGCGTGTGATTTGGAATTTTAATGTTGCTTTCACAATGCTACAGTCATATCCCTATAATTCTGCAGTATATAAGTTTATAGTGATGTCTAGCACTAGGGTATCATGCCGCAGACATGTAGCATGATATCCGACCCAGTCACATTATAGTAGGCTAACCAGTCCTAACACTAACCTCTTAATGCTAAACGCCTAGCAATACAGTTGTTAGAAACATTTCGAAAAGTCTTTGGTATGACTCTGCTGGGGTTCAATCCCTCAAACTCCTGCAGTTTGAGGCGAACACTCTAACCACTAGGCCACTGGTGCAGTCAAGTGCCATTTGGAAACAAGTGTCTAAAATTAGTTTTTCCTGAAGAGTTATTAATAAAGGCGGACCAGAGAGAATTATTCTAAGTTAAATGAGTAGTGTGCTTCCATGACAAAATTCAATGTTTTAAATATTCTTCCCCAAACGTTTAGGCAGTCCAAGATTTTATGAGAAAGTGGATGCCCCACTCGAGGAAAAAGAGCAAGTATTTTTTCTCATTAAAACATTGTCCATGGGATGGGTGTCTAGAAGTGAGGGACACGAAGTCATTCAGTCGTAGAAAAGAGAGAGTGTCTTGGAAAGCATAAGGGGAAAAGAGCTCTATATGTAAACCAGTGGGGAAAGAGAACAGAAAAGCAAGTTATGGCGGAAGACCCAAATGAGGCTTGAGAGAGAGAAAAGAAGAAAAGGAATACAGCGACTCTGACCTTTCACAAACACTGAATTTGAATGGAGACAAAAACATGTTATGCCGGCATGCTGAGCAATGAGTTTTATTGTTCACTCGACTCTATGATCGAATTTGTTTTATCCGTATAACAGAATGGATAACTGCATTTCTTATAAATTTTGAAATTCTATTTCTAAGATAAAGTATATCATTCCAATGTCATGTCCAATTTCATACTGTTTATGTAATTTATTAAATTGTTATTTTTTAAATATAGGGGAGGGGCTTGTGTTGTTCTATTCTATATCACTGCTCAGATCTCTGTTGTTCCATCCATTACTTTCATATTTGATATTGTTATTTAATCAATCTGGGCAATAACACCACAGTCAATCATCTCTTAGACAACAATAACCAAGGAAAGTGCCATGTAACAAGTGGGGCATTCTCTCAATCAATTGGTGTCTTTTTAATCTCCTGTGTGGGCAATTTACATGGTTTGGTCACAGTAGTGAGTATGCATGTAGATAATCATCTTCAGTCTTTCAGTCCTAGTCACCCTGACCTTTAATACCTAAAATTAATTAGACTCTTCCCAAAGGCATGCTGATCAAATAGTTTGGTAAATACAGACTGTAGGGAGAATAACTTATTCATAACAAAATAAAGAACAAGCAGACTGACATCAGGAAAAGAGGTGTGCATATAATATTATTAAATGGTTGTTGTATAAAAACTTTAAGAAGAAACATTAAGGTTGTCATGCATTACTAGAAGGTACAGCTTACATGTATCTAGTCCAGAGGTCTCAAACTGATGGCCCATGGAATTATTTCCTGCGGCCCGCAACGACATATGGAATGTGTTGTTGTTGTTATTAGGGGTTAATGCCATTTTTCAACGCAAGATAGGCTATACATGGCAGCCAGTATAAATGGTGGAGGAAGAACCTGGGAAAACCCCAGAAAGAACCACCAACCCACGAGAAGCTACAGGCAAGCTTTCTCACATACCCACACTGGCCGAGCCTGAGACTCAGACCCACACAGATAGAGGTGCGATGGCAGTGATCCATAACAGTGAGCGTTTTAGACCACTCTGCCACTTTGGGCCCCACGGAATTTGTAAAATAATTAATAATGCAATTTCTTTTTAGTCAGCAAGTTCTTTCCAACATTTAAAATAGCTACCATTTTCTTTATATGAACCACTTCTGACATGTCAAAACTTATTAATCTTTGAATTTCAATAAATGTCGAAACCCATTAATGTTTGAATTTAAATGTTGAAACTATCCAAGTTATATTTATTCCAAACGTCTGACATAATGTAGTTTTAAGTTCAGCTATGGCAATTATAAAATTAAAAGTGTAAAACCAGTTTATTGGTTGAGGTTTTCGTGCTCACATTTGTGATTCTAACAAATGAACGGATGAGGCAAATAAATGCAGCAATACACTGATTAAAAACTACCAACACTTAATTATCATGTAAAAAATTCCAATTGCAACTAGTGTATCACTGGGAAAATATTTCAATATAAATTAAGGAATAATCCCTCACTTTTTATTTGTGTTTTCAAAACAGGTGAATTGGAAGATCCAAATTGCACCTTTTCCTACTTGGATATACAAAAGAAAAATTCATAGTGCAGCAGTTATGTCTTTTTATCTAAGTATTTTTTTCTCTTGCTGGAAGTACACTATGCAAAAATAATAGCAACTCCTGAGTAACATCTAATTTTGATACACACAATTCATTGTCATATTCCAGAAAATGACAACAACAACAATCTCTGAACTATAACAACAAATACTACTTTTACTACAATAAAAATAACAAGAGTCCCTAAAATTGATTGATGCTTTTCTGAGTGAGAAGAATTTCCAGGAATGTAATACAATACTATTTTTTTGTAAAGACTAAGTAGACTGTTATGTATACTATATTAATTTTTTTAATGATTATACACTGTTATGGGTCATTTTGTTGTTGTTGTTGGGGGTTTAACGTCATTTTTCAGCACACGATACGCTATACATGGCGGCCAGTATTAATGGTGGAGGAAGAACCTGTTAAGCTCCTTTTATTAAAAGGAAATACATTATCCATTGAATTTTACAAAACTTGATGATTTTTTATCTTTTCTTGTAACAAGACAACATTAAAAATCTTTTAGTAAAATGCTAATGACAATAGAACCATCCATGCTTGGGGGGGGTAGTGACATCAACATTTTCAAGACAGCCAATGTAACATCAATATTGGATCTACCAATGGCAACATTTGCACTTAAAAACAGCAAGGTATCATTAGAAGTCTGTTGGTGAAAACCCTATGTTGATATAAGCATACATTTAGAAGGAGCAGAGGTAACGACACTTTCAACATGGCCAGCATGGTGGTCATATTATGAATCAGTTTGCATTGTTTTCATTCAGGACTAAGTAGACATCAGAGGAACTCTTCTGACGAATACCCATCTCAAAATGACTTTCCATTGAAGAGTAGAGCAAGAATTTCCAAATGACCATTTGGGTGATCATTTCAGCATCATTGTCATTTATGACCAACTAGACATCACAACAAGTCTTTCAGTTAAAACACCATGCTGATATGACCATTAAATTGGTCACTGTGGTGGCCTGAGTGGCACCATTTTCATTAGACACCTTAAGTTTTTAGTAAAATCCACATGTTAATAATAAATCCATTTAGCACAAGAAGTGATGACAAAGTTCTCAAAATGGCCACTATGATAGCCATATTAGATTTGTGAACAGCATCATTGTCACAAAACTATTTGCTATGGAGAAGTAATGATAAAAAGCTCTTAAGATCGATCAAGGCTGCAGCAGCTATACAGGAACTCGGATCAGCACCCTTTTCATTTAAGACCACCTAGACTGAATGAGAAGTCTTTTAGTTAAAACATTACGTCACCATTCATTGATAAGTAATGACAAGATTTTCAACTAGACGATACCTGTATGTTAAGACTTCTGGTGAAAACTACTTTTTCATATTGGATGTCTGAGCAGCAGCGTCTTCATTTAGGACCAACAACACCATGAGATGAATGCGTGTATAAGAAAAGGTTCACTGCCATCCTCAATGTAGTTTAGTAGATTTGATAACAAATTAGCAGTAACAGACAAATGGATGGATAACAAATATGCATGATAGACAATCACATAACCTCTTCTGTTCTATGACAAGTAAAGCTAATAACAGGTTTTAATAGTGCCTAAAGTAGTGTAAACCATGTCAACCCACCCCCATCACCCATATGTAACTAAGCAGATCTAAACAAACGTTTAGCTGTATAGAAAATTTACCACGTGATCCACTGATTTTCACTGAAGTAAATTAAATCTCCCATGCACTACTGAAAACTGTCTTTTCTTTCTTATGATCTTTCTTCAGGTAATTTCCACTATCTGATTTGGAATCACCAATGTTTGATCATCAATGACAGATGTAGATGGGGCTAGCTGGGTAATTTCATGCTTGTTCTGAAGGTGTGGTGTTCACTTTTTAGAATGATCATTCATCATTTGTTTAATTTCAAAATATGTGTCACACATTACGACTTGATAATGGAAATCACTGAAATATATAATACACAATACCAGTGGACTCCATCATGGCAGGCCAATCATGTGACTATGTCGGTGCAAATCCAAACACAAAGGTCATGCACCAGAAACATGGTCAAGTTAGGTACAACAGATACATGTAGCGGCCAATTGAGCAAGTAATTATCCTGGAATATATTAATAATGACACATATAAGAAACGTTGTTGTTGTTGTAGGGTATAATGCCATTTTTAAGCATATGATAGGTTATACATGGCGGCCAGCATTAATGGTGTAGAAAGAAACTGGGAAATACCCGGAAAGAACCACCGACCCTCAAGAAGTTTTCCGGACGCTTACTAGGCCAATATATAAGCATGCTTATTACTCTCGAAGGTTTCACTACGGGAGGTTAAACCTAGAAGTGGGCAAAATATTTAGCTAATATGTGGGGCTATGGTATTTCTTTATATATGCTTACGGTGCGATATGTAAAACGATGATGATCAAAAATAAACTTAAAATCTATTTTAATGATATAAACATACACGCTACCAACAAAGACATATGTAATATACATGATGTTGCCGAAATGTTAATTTAAACATCTTAGCATCCTTTTAAATAAAATTGACATAAAAATAAGTTTTACCCTTATTACTATCTCATTTATATATTTCAAGTGACTAATACAGTTTTATTTTCACAGAAACAGTAGAAAATCTTGTCTGACTTTTGGGCGACACTAGATATATCCTTTATGCGACCGCGGTTGCCTAAAGGTCGATCGGATGTCTACCAAAGGTCGCATTTTGGCTAATATATATATATATATATATATATATATATATATATATATATATATATATAGAGAGAGAGAGAGAGAGAGAGAGAGCGAGAGAGAGAGAGAGAGAGAGAGATAGATAAATAGATATATTTCTGTGAGAATAATCGTATTGTTTCAATATTCTGTTTCATTCGAGTGGTATGAAGTTTGAGATAATGTATTGAAAGATCCATCAGCGACAACGATCTTATTACAATTTAAACAGTTACCGTCATTGGTTCGATCCATTCGGGACTTCTAAAAATCGAGTTCATTAAAAAATTTTAAACTGTTATGATGCAAATATAAACGTGCATGAAATGTGTGATCCATGCCACATACTAGCGATTGTAATAACTGAGATAATGATAGCAGAACCTCACAACATTTTTTTTTAAATGGAGGTCAAACTGGCTATAAAGAAGGGATTTAAACTAAAAGAATATAGTGCTCATCAACTGATGGTCTTAGTACCTTCTTCATACATTAAACTTACCAATACAATTCTTCCAAAATTCCTTTGGTGGTGCTTTTTGTCTGGAATAGTTCCTCATTTTAGTGTCTGCAAGTATGTCCATCTTGCATGAAAACAGAAGTATTGCATATGGACCATTCAAGTCATATCGAAAGTAGTTGAATTTACAACAAAGTCTTTCCACCGACCATCCCTGATCTGGTGGTCCTTTTAGATTTTTTTCAGAGTTAAATAACGACAATATAGTGAAACCACTCACAACCGAAACTCAGAAACACTGGAATATCCTCAGCTGAAATTAATTTTACTCCCGATATTGTCCTTCTTTAATTTCTTCCTTTCTTGCCGCTGTAAATTCAAAGCCTCACCTCTGTACACCGAATCAAGATTTCCCCCTGAAAAATAATCATAAGAAACAGATGCTCCTTTGAAATTTGGAAATATATTTGTTTAGGAAATTCCTGACACACTCTATAACAGATTCATGGCAATTAACCGCTACAGTAATGGCCTGATCTGTGAAGAAACGAATCGCAAAATGAACCAAATGCACGCGAGGTTTAAACAACACTTGATACGGGCGCCGGCCCATATTAGGGCTGAGAAAAAACAAATCAGAAGTCTGTTACACCAAACAAAAAATGCCAACATCTAATGCTAATTTCCTATTTTAATAACTTAATGCTTGATGGTAAGCTATTTAAAAATAATACTTTATCTGTTGATTAAATATTTCTGATTGATGTTATTCATTTGTAAGCATGGTTAATTGAAAATTCACTGCTTGTTTTTAAATCAAATATCAGCACTATATGAATTGCGCATGTTACCTAGATGTTGATTATTTGCCGACGCAGTCCTACAGAGCAGTATTCTAAAAGTCAGATTCGCTCAAATGTTATCCAATAGAGCAAAAATCAATACATACATGTATTTCAGCAGTCGGGGCTGTCTTTGTTCTTCACTCACAACAGTGTTGTTTTGCATGCAGTTCTACAGGTTAAAACATTGAACACACTTGTAATCGGCAAAGCTTCCAGACCCCGCTGATTTATGGGCATTACTGTTACAAACTTCCCAGCGACGTATGTATTTAACAGGAAATTGTGGATGACCACACAGATATTCATTAAATGGTTAAATAATGTAAAGAAAAATATATTGGCAAGACATAGAAATCAGTATGTTCTTGAACAATACTACGTCACAAGGACAAGGACCTGATAGGACGTGACTTTAAACTTGTATCGCGGTTTCGTTTAGCCAATTACTCGGTTGATGAAAGCGACGAATATCATGATTATAAGGTATATTCTAAGCAACGATTCATTAATTATGACAGACCATAAACTTTCAGAGCACATAAAAGAGATTCTAAATACTTCGCGATTGCTAAGGATGACCGTTATATGGTTATGACCACAAACAATAGAGTCACTAACACAAGCCACATTAACTAAAAGTGATGTAATAAGCAATATACAACGCTCAATGCCTTATTCTATATAGACTCTTGAACTATGAACATTTTGAAATATAGAGTATTTAAATATTATGAAGTATCATTCTTACTTGCAACGAACTTATAGGAAAGTTATAAAAAGTATCTTATCTCATTTCTTGGATGCTTCATGCAATGAGTACACTGTTTCTTTTTGGAACAACTCTAGTCATGCGCGAGGATTCGATGTTCGGCGTTAGCATATATTGTTCAGCTAATTCTTCATGCAAAACATGTATTTAAAATAACATATATAAAAAATAACAGCTTTCTTAATTTTGTGCATTTTTACACTAATGACATCCATGCTGTTATAACTGCATTTCTCTCTTTTTTCACTGTCACTCTCTCTCACTCTTTTCTTACATCAGCAATCAGAAGATATTTTTATTTTCGAACGTGTAAAACACATTTTTATCTTGTCAAACCGAAAGAAACCGTGAGTCCCAATTATTTTTGGGATACATCGATTTCCTTGCAATTTAGGAACGTTAAGACATTAAATGAAAATCAAACTGAAGCTATCTTAATTGCTCTACAATTGCTCTAATAACTTATTTACGGGGAATTAATCGTCTACTTTAGGCAAGTATCACGAAATGCGAACTTTTTCAATAAGTATTACCTAAGTAAAATTAGGTGTATCTTCTAAACGTTATGTTTTACAAAAGCACAAAATTAAAAGCAGTTCGAACATTAATCTTGTTTTCATTTATTTCAGCTGACCATACATGCAGTCCAGATCAGTTTCGGTGTGACAGTGGTCAATGCATACCTGAGTCAGATCGATGCAACATTTACATGGAATGCCCTGACGACTCAGATGAGAAGGAATGTGGTACGTTTCAACGGTCTTGTCAGCTTTTGAAGATAGGGACTTTAAAGACCCATATCTTCAGACCTTGTTCGGACGCATTTTTGAACTTTTTGGACTTATTCCTTTTATGAACAATCCTTTGGGCATAAGAAACCAAAATAAATTGTCAGAGAGCGGTGAAACAGTTCAGGCATATTACGACTTATTTATAAATTATCTGGTTAGATTTTCATGCAATTATATCACTTTTTATTTTTCTAACAATGATAAGATTTTGTTGTAAAGGTTTTGAATGCGGGAAAATTTACACCGTAATGCAAAATATATATGAGACAGTTATTACATAATGGCACGTATCAGGGGCATATTATGTTCATCCTATGAGAAATAACATACTTGACGTAATGCTCATCTTATGACAGTTTACATTTTAGACACAATGTTCAGCAGAACTCATGTTGAAATATAATCTGTGATATGTTTCTTTTCGAACAACCACGTTCATAGAATCAGTTTTTGGCACCTTGGTAATTTCAAACATACCAGTCATGTTAAGCCAATTGGCTTTAAAGGTCAACGGCATTATGAACAAGATAACCACGTATAGGATGTTAATGATGTCATGAAATGGGTAATAACGTATATTGGGCTAATGATGAAATGACAAAGGAAAAGAAGGATTCAGTGTAGTGTTGTTATAGACTTGCAATGCTGCAATTCAGATTAATGATGTAATGAATTAGGTAATGATGCATATCAAACTAATGTAATGGAAAAGGTTATGATGCATATGCGGCTAATGAGTATTTAAACATTGTGATTCTTACTTGCAATGGACTTATAGGAAAGTTCTAAATGTATCTTATCCCTTTTCTTGGATGCTTCTTGAGATAAGTATACTGTTCTTTGTGGAAGAACTGTATTTATCTTTGCGCGAGGATTCGATGCTCAGAATTAGCATATATTCTTCAGCTAATTCTTCATAAAATGCATGGATTTAAAATAACATATATAAAAATAACAGCTTTCTTAATTTTGTGCATTTTTACACTAATGACATATATGCACTTATAACTGCATTTCTCTCATTTTTCACTCTCACTCTCTTTCACTCTCTCCTTACATCAGCAATCAGAAAGATATTTTTATTTTCAAACGTGTAAAAAACATTTTTATCTCGTCAAAATCGAAACAAACCGTGAGTCCCTGTTATTTTCGGGGTAAAAGGATTTCCTCGCATTTTAGAAAAGTTAAGGCATTAAATGAAAATTCAAACTGGAGCTATCTTAATTTTTCTACAATTGCTATAATAATTTATTTTCTGGGATTCTATCGTCTACATTAGGCAGTGGCAGGAAATGCGATTTTTTTAAAATAAGTATTACCTAATTAAAGTTAGTTGTATCCTCCACGGTCGTGATTTACAAAAACACAAACTTAAATGAAGTTCGAATATTAATCTTGTTTTCATTTATTTCAGGTGACCATAACTGCCTTCCAGATCAGTTTCGGTGTGAGAGTGGTCAATGCATACCTGAGTTATATCGATGCAACGATTATAGAGAATGCACTGATTTCTCAGATGAGACAGAATGTGGTACGTTTCAACAGTCATGTCAGCTTTTGAAGATAGGGAGGTATTAAGAAAGGTCTCGCTTTTAGGTGAACGGATTATAATTTCCTGAATCCATTTAATGCAGTAAATGTTGAATGGAAATTAATGAGTATTTAAAAGACATTATCATAGTTATATGTGCGTATTTCAGATCCATATCTTCGGACGTTTTTCTGACGCATTTTTGAACTTTTGGACCTATTACTTTTATAAACAATTTTTTGGGCATAAGAAACCAAATTCACTTGTGACAGAGTGGTGAAACAGTTCAGGCATCTCCTTTTTTTAACAATTCCGTTGTTAGATCTTCATGCAATTATACCACTTTGTTAATTTTTCTTACAATGATAAGATTTTGTTTTAAAGGTTTTGAATGCTGGAAAATTTACACCGTAATGCAAAATATATATGAGACAGTGATTATAGAAGGGCACGTCTCAGGGGCATATTATGTTAATCCTATGCGAAATAACGCACTTGACGTAATGTTCATCGTATGACAGAAACATTATAGACACAATCTTCAGCAAACCTCATGTTGAAATATAATATGTGAGATGTTTCTTTTCGAACAACCACGTTCATGGAATCAGTTTTTGGCACCTTGGTAATTTCAAACATAGGTTATGATGCATATGCAGCTAATGAGTATTTAAACATTGTGAAGTATCATTCTTAATTGCAATAGACTTATAGGAAAGTTCTAAATGTATATTATCCCATGAAATGGGTAATAACGTATATTGGGCTAATGATGTAATTACAAAGGAAAAGAAGGATTCAGGTTAGTGTTGTCATAAACTTGCAATGGTGCAATTCAGATTAATGATGTAATGAATTAGGTAATGACGCATATCAAACTAATGTAATGGAAAAGGTTATAATGCATATGGGGCTAATGATGTAATGATCATTTTGTAATGTTTTGAGTTTAATCATTGTTAGATGTTTCGTACAAGGAATAAAATGACAATGCAAAATGAAATGAGGACAAATAGCGTCTAAAGTTTTAAATAGAACCGTGTTTTTTAATATATACTCAAATTATCATAAGATCAAGATATGATTTGTGCAATGACATGTATCACATTTGTTGTTTTTTTGTGACAAAATGCTTCATGCCTGAGACAAAAGTTATTCGTTTCTTCAGTGAGATCCTAATTATTCTAAATTTGGTTCCACCCCAAAGTTGGCGCATTTCAACTTAAATTTGTAAAATTGTTTATATAGGTTTGAATAAAGAAGCGTCAGTGAGAGAAGATTAATGAGCAAATAAATAGCATAAGAAAGAAACGAAGTAGAGCTGGATTTATTAGTATATCCATGCTTGATAATATATATATATATATATATATATATATATATATATATATATATATATATATATATATATATATATATATATATATATATATATATATATATATATATATATATATATATATATATATATATATATATATATATATATATATATATATATAGTGTAGAACTTTTGTTTCAGGCGTGAAGCGTTTTGTCACAAAAAACAACAAATGTGATACATATCATTGCACAAATCATATCTTGATTTTATAATCATTTGAGTATATATTAAAAACACGGTTCATTTTTTTTGAATTACGTGCCCTGTTTACAATAAGATAAGAATGTTTTTATATTATTCTAATTTGAAGAAAAACTTACTTAGTAAAAGAAATTTAATATCATAAAAATAAGTTTACTAATTCTTTAAAAAGGAAAGTGCATTTATAAATTAATTTTCAATATAAGATGATTAATTATTTATAAAATACTAGATAGTAAGCGTTATGCACAAGATAATTTTTATTATATAAATTGAGTTCTGATAAACTCTTTAAGATTTGTCAAAATTATATCAAGACTCTTGTTTTTTTTAGTTTTATTCACTTTATTTATATATTTATTTTCAATATCTTTAATAAGTGTGCATTATACATAATTCAAATATTGATAAAACTGTTTATCTCTATATAGTAATAAATAATATATATATATATATATATATATATATATATATATATATATATATATATATATATATATATATATATATATATATATATATATAAGTAATCAATATTCTTTCAATATTCTAATTCATTCCGTGTTTTGCAATATATAAACAATTGATAGTAAAATCAAGATTTGATATGTACAATGATATGTATCACATTTGTTGTTTTTTTGTGACAAAACGCTTCACAGCCTGAGACAATAGTTATTTGTTTCTTCAGGGAGATACCAAGTTTAGATGTGTTGAAATAAAGAAGCGTCAAAGTAATCAATATTGTTTCAATATTTTCATTCATTCGAGTGGTATGAAGCTTGAGATACTATATTGAACAATCCATCACAGACACCGATCATTTTACAATTTGAACAGTTACCGTCATTATTTCGATAAATTCGCGACTTATATAAATCGATGGCATTAAAACGTTTTAAACTCGTTATACAGCAAATATAAAAGTTTATGAAATTTATGATCCATGTCACATAATAGTAAATGAAATAACTGAGATAATGATTGCATGACATGAAAACATTTTTTATATGGTTGCCACAATGGCTATAAAGACTGCATTTAAAGTAAAATAATATATTGCTCCGCAACTGATGGTCTTAGTACTTTCTTCATGCATTAAATATGCCAACACAACACTTCCAAAATTCGTTTCGTAGAGCTTATTGTCTGGAATAGTTCCTTATTTAATTGTCTGCAAGTTTGTCCTTCTTGCATGAAGACAAAAATATTGTATACGAACCATTCAAATCATGTCGATAGTTTAGTAGTTGAATTTTACAACTACGTATTTCCATCATCCATCCATGTTCGGATGGTACTTTAAGTCTTTTTCAGAGTTAATAACGACAATATAGTGAAATGCATCATAACCAAAACCTTAAAGCACAGGAATATCATCAGAACCGAATTTGATTTTAATCCCGATATTTTCCTTCCTTAATGTCATCCTTTATCGCCGATGTAAATTCAAAGCCGCACCTTTGTACACCGAATCAAGATTTTACCCTGAGAAATACTCATAAAACGGAAGCTCCTTGAAATTTGGAAATGTATTTGTTTGAATAATTCCTGACGCACTCTATAACAGATTAATGACAATTAACCGCTACTATAGTGGCCTGATCTGTTAAGCAAGGACGCGGAATATGACCCAAAGGCACGCGAGGTTTAAACAACACTTGATATGGGCGCCGACACAGATTACGGCTGAGAATAAACAAATAAGAAGTCTGTTACACCAAAAAAGTGTAAATCTCTAATGCTAACTTTATGTTTTAATAATTTGATGCTTGATGGTAAGCTATTTAGAAAGAATATATTTATCTGTTGATTAAACATTTGATTGATCCTATTCATTTGTAAACATTGCTATTTGAAAATTGTTTGCTTGTTTTTAATTCAAATATCAGGACTGTATGAACTGCGCATGCTAGCTAGATGTTGATTATTTGCCGACGCAGTCCTACAGAGCAGTATTCTAAAAGTCAGATTCACTCAAATGTTATCCAATAGAGCAAACATCAGTACATACCTGTATTTAAGCATTCGTGCCTGTCTTTGTTCTTTACTCACAACAGAGTTGTTTTGCTATTCAATAGGTTAAAACATTGAAAACACTTGTGATCAGCAAGGCTTGCAGAGCCCGCTGATTTAAGGACATTACTGTAACAAACTTTCGTGAGACATATATTTAACAGAAAATTGTGGATGACTACACAGATATGCATTAAATGGTTAAATAATATAAAGAACAATGTATTGGAAGGATATACAAATTATTATGTTTCTTATAAATACTCCGTCACAAGTACCTGCCCTACGTTCGAGTCACGTGACTTCAAACTTGTATCGCGGTTTCGTTTAATCAATTACTCGGTTGATGAAAGCGAGGAATATGATGATGAGAATGTATGTTTTAAGCCACTATTCATTAATTATGATAGACCATATACTTTCAGAGAACATAAAAGAGATTCAAAACACTTCGCGATTGCTAAGGATGACCGTTACATGTTTATGTCCATAAGAAGTAGAGTCATTAACAGAAGTCACATTAACTAAAAGTTATGTAATAATAAACAGGCAGCGCTCGATGCCTTATTCAATATAAGCTCTTAAACTATGAACATTTTGAAATATACAGAGCATTTAAACATTATGAAGTATCATTCTTACTTGCCATGGACGTATAGGAAGGTTATAAAAGTATCTTATCTCATTTCTTGGAAGGTTCTTGTGATGAGTATACTGTTTCGTTGTTTAACAACTGTATTTATTTATGTGCGAGGATTCCGTGTTCGCCATTAGCATATATTGTTCAGGTAATTCTTCATAAAATGCATGTATTTAAAATAACATATTAAAAAAAACAGCTTTCAAAATTTTGTGCATTTTTACACTAATGACATCTATGTTCTCAGAACTAGCATTTCTCTCTTTTTTTAATCTCACTCTCTCTTACATCAGCAATCAGAAATATTTTTTTTCAAACGTGTAAAAGACATTTTTGTCTTGTCGAAATTAAACCAAGCCATTGAGTCCCAATTATTTTTGAGATACAACGATTTCATGGCATTTTAAAAACGTTAAGGCATGAAATGATAAATCAAACTGGAGCTATCTTAATTTTTCTACAATTGATCCCATAAATTATTTACGGGGAATTTACCGACTACTATAGGCAAGTGGCTGGAAATGCAAAAATATTTAATAAGTAATACCTAATTAAAATTAGCTGTATCCCCGAAAGGTCATGTTTTACAAAAACACAAAATTAAAAGAGGTTCGAATATTAATCTTCTTTCCATTTACTTCAGTTGAGCATACTTGCCCTCCAGATCAGTTTCATTGTGACAGTGGTCAATGCATACCTGATTTCCTTCGATGCAACGTTCATAGTGATTGCCCTGACTCCTCAGATGAGAGAGGATGTGGTACGTTTCAATGTCTTGTCAGCTTTTGAAGATAGGGATGTATTAAGAAAGGTCTCGCTTTTAGGAGAACGGATTATAATTTTCTGAATCCATTTAATACAGTAACTGTTGAATGGAAATTTATGGGAATTTAAAGATGTTGTCATGGTTATATATGCGTATTGCAGAGATATATCTTCGGACGTTTTTCTGACGCATTTTTGAACTTTCTGGACCTAATCCTTCTATAAACAGTCCTTTTGGATAAGAAACAACTATCACTTGTGACAATGCGATGAAACAGTTCAGGTACCCCCCCCCCCCGATTTATTTATAGATTCCTTGGTTAGATTTTAGTTCAATTATATCACTTTGTTAATTTTTGTTACAGTGATGAGATATTGTTTAAAATGTTTCGAATGCTGGTAAGTTTACACTGTAATGCAATTCATGTATTGACTGTGATTATAGAATGTCACGTCTCAGGGACATATTATATTCATCCTATGAATAATAACATACTGGACGTAATGTTCATCTTATGACAGGTAACATTATAGACACAATATTCAGGAAACCTCATGTCGACATATAATCTGTGAGATGTTTCTTTTCGAACATCCACGTTCATGGAATCAGTTTTTATCACCTTGTTAATTTCAAATATTATAGTCATGTTAAGCCAATTGGTTTTAAAGGTCAACGGCATAACTAGACTAGATAACCACGCATGTGATGTTAATGATGTCATGAAATGGGTAATAACGTATATATGGCTAATGATGTAATATGACAAAGGAAAAGCAGCACTCAGAGAAGTAATATCATAAACGTGCAATTCAGTAATTCAGATTAATGATGTAATGGATTAGGTAATGACGTATATCAAACTAATGTAATGGAAAAGGTTATGATGCATATGCGGCTCATGATGTAATGAATCATTTATAATGTTTTGAGTTCAATTCCAATGACGTGTTTCGTACAAGGAATCAGATGACAATGCAAAATGAAATGGAGACAAATAGCGTCTACAGTATTGAATAAAACCGTGTTTCGTAATATATACTCAAATTATATATATATATATATATATATATATATATATATATATATATATATATATATATATATATATATATATATATATATATATATATATATATATATATATATATATATATATATATATATATATATATATGATGTGTTTATGCCAATGTAGAAGAGGGGTGGAAGTTAATATCTTAACGAAAGTGAATGAGTACGACGGTTTGTAATATTAACTTCTTTATGAGATTGTAAATTGAAATGTTTTGCACCAGCCTACTCTTTCCGACATCAACAGACTCAAGAGGAAGATAGAGAGTGAAAAGACAGAATACCCTAGGTCAGTCGTGCAAATATTACAAGGTCAAAGTATATGGGTACATAATTAAAAAAAAAAGGTTGTGTTTGATGCTGGCCACTTTCGTGACGTTGTATTAAACATAAATGATATTAGTGAACCTAATATTTGTTATGTATTTACAGCATAACATAACTATGTGGACAAATTCCATAGCGTAAAGGTGCTAAGAAATTGAACAATGAGACATACCATATAATACATACATTTTTTGAGGCTGCAACTGCCGTAAACATGATTGTTACATACTGTGTATTTACAGGAATGTAACTTTGAACAAAATATATCAAGTAAATATGCTAGCAAATGAAAGATTGAGACGAGCGGTATTATAATACAACGATACTGTTGAAGCCATTTGCCCTTGTAAGAGATTACTGCGGACGTAACAGCCTAAAAACCGAACTAACAGAGAAAGTAAAAATATAACAACAAATAAACAAAACAACAATAAACAAACATATCATTAGCAACGAGATAGCAAATTACAATTATATACAGGGAGGTATGATGGGTGGAGGAGGGACATATTTGTACAGGAAAAGGAAACATGTGCGCACCCTATAAGGGAATTGGCTCAACTGACTCCACGGTTCCTATTCGAGAGAATCCCTCCGCGCGCTGTATGAGCGAGAGCATTGCGCTTGGCTGGGCAGAACATGTGATTGAGAGCTTTAAATATTTTGGCCCTTGACAGCGCATTATACGACAAATCTGACGGGACATTGTAGACCCAATCACACATCACATAAATGTCCTTACGCGAGCGTAAATCGTTTTATGTGATGTGTTCATGCCCATGTAGAAGACGGGTGCAAGCTATTGTCAAAACGAAAGTGAATGAGAAAGATGGTTTGTATTATTAACTTGTTTTATGAGATTGTAAGTTGAAATGCACATGCACCAGAATACTCTTTCCGACATCGATAGAGTCAAGCGGACGATAGAGAGTGAAAGGACAGAATACCCTAAGTCAGTCGTGCAAATATTACAAAGTCAAAGTGTATGGGTACATACTTAAAACAAAGACAAACGTTGTTTTTGATGCTGGCCACTTTAGTGACTTTGTATTGAACATAAATGATATTAGTGAAAAAAATAATTTGTTATGTCTTTACAGCATAAAATAACTATGTGGATAAAGTCTATAGCGTAAACGTGCTAAGAAATTGAACAATTAGACATACCATATAATACAAACATTTTTTGAGGCTGCAACCGCCATAAACATAAATACTTCAAATAGAGCTTGCTGTATTTCTGGCAGCCACAAAAAGGTGGTGGGGCAAAGAACAAAAATGTCCAGCATCAAAGAAAAGATCAATGTTGATGCAAATTAAACTGATGAATTCTGTATTGCCGGGGCAGTAGAGCACCATCATACTTCCCGGTAGTTAGAATATATCCAGCATCTATGAGTGCACTTCCTGAATGCGCTGTTGGTCTTCCGGAGCTGTTAGAGTACCCTCCTACGCTCTTGGCGGTCGAAAAGGCAGGTAGACACAGGTTAGTCCGGGTCGAGTGAATGATATCACAGCAAAGCACGGTCGATGCCAATGATTCTAGGTCTGTGAAAGCCACGAGATCTGAAAGAGGAATTAGCACACTCGGCGGAATGGCGATATTAAAAAAAGTGATTGAAGGGTTAAAGTTAAGACCTTTTAGCCTAACCTTATGCATTACTGAAATGCATCTGAAAGGGTATTATTTATTATTGAATCTGATAGATAGAACAGTCAAATTGTTAGATGCGAACTCTTATATAGTGTCCATGCCCGCTTATACTTGGTTTGTATAGCTTGGTGTAGGATGTTTTTAAGCAAATGGTCAAGCGTACGCTCTAGCTGGGCAAGGTTGGAGGAAGCAGAATGCGATGAAGATGTGTGTCCGCATAGGGAGCCATGGCGTAGAAACTCGAAACCTGTTGGTGAGAAAGGGCATCGGCGAGTCTGGTACGTATAACCTGTATTTGTTATGCTCTGACCACGATATCTAATTTAAGGCAAAAGAGTACAGATTTGCAAATGAAATGCATGATTTTTGTTAGAGTATTGTTTGTTTATGGTTTCAATCAAGGCTTTATTGTCAGTGTGGAAATATATACATTTATTCGAAAAGTGTTCCCATAGACCACAACTGCCAGAACGAAGGTGTAGAATTCTAGAAGTGTTATATTTTGATATGCCCATGTCTGATCCCAGATGCCATATAAATGGTGTGTGACCCGGATGGCACTGTATCCGACTGAGGCAGAAGCATCTGTGTACATGTCCAACATGTCGGATGTCAGCCAAATGTCAGGTAATAATAAAGATCTACCGTTTAAACCGGTTAGAAAGTCTCGCCAGGCCCTTAACTCTTCCTTTATCTTTTTTGTTAATCTAATATGGTTTTGCCATGCCAATTGTCAAGTTGATGAGTCGCCTAAGAAAAGCTTACCGCGGTAAAACAACTGCGCAGGAAACGTTAAGAGTACATATGATGGATTGCAATTCCTTGAGAGTAATTTTATTTCAAGCAAGATATAAATGTACTAGTTAATTACATTTTGCTAGTTTGTCCGTGGGAAGGCGAACCTTCATTCTCACGGAATCCAATTTGTATCAGAGTTACGTCATGGTTCTTGACGGGGTAAATGTTTTATCCGCAGCCATAGTAACGCCGATGTCGGCACATACAGTCAGGAAGGGGTCGAGCGTCTGCTGGCATTGGACACGAGTTGCATCTAGTATCAAAACTTGTCCAAAATATTTGTTATGTATGTTATAGATAACTTTGTGTTCGCATTGAAGAGAATTGCAAAAAAAAGTCTCAACTATCTTGCAACTGGAACTACAACCCATTGGTAAGCATTTGTCAAAACAATAATGTTCCACCACAAAAAGCCAAAACAATGATATTGCATGGAACAAATATGAAGAATATGGAAACATTTCATGTGTCTGTTTTTGCCATAAAAAACATCCCCTACCCAGCTGCTTTATACATGTAGCGAGAATCCACTGCCCTACTAGGATTTAGACGTTCATAATTTTTGGAACAATGCTAAGTACAGGACCAGTACTGTGCTTATCTAGCTGAAATTTGAAACTAGCATCCTGTGAGTTATTCATGAGGGTAGAAAACCTATGTATGAGCTCACACATTTGTTTGCCTTAACTTTATTAAGGATTAGATTTGATGGTGTGACCGACGAGCTAACAAATTTTGATTGTGAATGCCCCCGGAGGCAGTAACGATTTGGACAATGTTACCTGTATCCACAGCTGAACCTGTAAGTGAAGCCTTTGTTTCCACAATGGCGCGTGAGACTATGGATGCTGCTGGTTTTTTGCCTGTTGCTACGGAAGGTCCAAATTGAAATCCAGTTTGTGAACCATTTTCCGTGGACGGCCTGCGCATAGCTACCAGCTGATCATATTTGTCATGGATCTCCTGTGTCACTTGGGTGGTGGGGGCCCCGAGTGGCCGAGTGGTCTAACGAGCTCTCCGTTACGGATCACTGCCATCTCACCTCTGTCTGCGTGGGTTCGAGTCTCGGATTCAGCCAATGTGGGTATGTGAGAAAGCTTGTCAGTAGCTTCTCGTGGGTCGGTGGTTCTTTCTGGGGTTTTCTCAGGTTCTTCCTCCACCATTAATACTGGCCGCCATGTATAGCCTATCGTGTGCTGAAAAATGGCGTTAAATCCTACAACAACAACAACAACAACTTGGGTGGTGAGCCTGTCAGAGACCTCTTGAGTTATAACATTAAGAATATTGGGGTCCATCCAAGCCACTTCCCTGGATGATTCAGGTTGTGGGTTGGTTGGCCGTTAACAATGGTGCCTTCTTTATTTGCCCATTCACCACCTCTTGGATTTTTGACCTTGATTGTCTGGCTCTCTCCACTGCCATTTGCAACGCTGCCTTCTATGTAAAGGACATTTTGTAACGAATGCCACAAAAAGATATTTGCATACAATTCAGTGTATTACTACGTAGCAATCATTGCAAATGAATAACCCTTATTGTAATGCTATGAACATCATTGTTCACTGTAGTGAGATGAGGCACAAACTTGGTAATAGTAAGAAAGAAAAAAATAAGAAAAGAACAAAATTTGAACATTATCAAAATTATGGGTCATTGTTTTAAGGTGCGGAATACAACATACCCAGTATCAACATAACAATTACAGGTCAGTGGGCCTAAATCAGCTTGGAAACACAAAACCCATTAGCATGGAGCAAAGTGGTGGAAGCAGAAAGCATGAATGACTAATCAAGTGTCAAATAGTGAGGTGCGGGACCCAAGTACGCCAAGTATGAAACTCGTAACAACCGTAAAACGTAAGGAACCAACTGGTAAACACGCATGCCACTGATACGGAATCAACTGGTAATCATAACATCCAGTGGTACGGAACCAACTGGTAAACACACAGACCAGTGAAACGGAATCAACTGGTAATCACAAAATTCAGTAGTACGGAACCATCTGGTAAACACACAGACCAGTGATACGGAATCAACTGGTAATCATATAATCTAGTGGTACGGTACCAACTGGTAAACACGGAGAATAATAATACGGAATCAACTGGTAACCCTAAAATCCATTGGTACGGAACCAACTGGCCAACACACAATCCAGTGGTACGGACCCAGCTGGAAAACATAAGCTAGTGGTACGGAGCCAATTAAAAGAAAAGGGTCCAACTAATTACTGC
>JAPYKE020000067.1:682500-772500 GCA_028554795.2 Sinohyriopsis cumingii | reverse complement strand
ACGTCTCAGGGGCATATTATTTCATCCTATGAGAAAAAAACATACTGAACGTAATGCCCATCTTATGACAGTTAACATTATAGACACAATGTTCAACAAACCTCATGTTCAAAAATAATCTGTGAGATGTTTCTTTTCGAACATCCACGTTCATGGAATGAGTTTCTGGCACCTTGGTAATTTCAGATATTCTGGTCTTGTTAAGCTAATTGGCTTTAAAGGTCAATGGCATAATGAACTAGGTAACCACCTATATGATGTTAAGGATGTCATGAAATGGGTAAGAACGTATATTGGACTAATGATGTAAGGGGAAAAGGAAAAGCATTCAGAGTAGTGTTGTCACAAACGTGCAATGCCGCACTTTAGATTAATGATGCAATGAATTAGGTAATGACGCATATGAAACTAATGTAATGGTAAAGGTTATGATCCATATCAGGCTAATGATGTAATGAAAATGTTTTGAATTTAATTCCAATTAGGTGTTTAGTACAAGGAATCAAATGACAATGCATAATGAAATGGAGACAAAGGGCCTTGAAATTATTAAACAGAGCCGTATTTTGTAATATAAAATCAAATTGTAATGAAATCAATATTTGATATGTGCAATGTCACCTATCCCATTTGTTGTTTTATTTGTGACAAAACGCTTCACAGCCTGAGATAATAGTTAATCGGTTCTTCAATGAAATACTAAATAATCTAAATTTGGTGCCACTCCAAAGTTGGCGCATTTCAAATTGAATTTGTAAAACTGTTTATATGTGTTGAATTAAAGAAGCGTCAGTGAGGAAAGATTAATGAGCACATGAATAGCATACAAAGGAAACGAAGTAGAACTGACCTTTTGGCGACAGCGTCTAAATTGCACCCTTTCGGCAACATCGTTGTATACTGAATATGTGAGAGTCATGATTGTGCCTATATAGTGAGTATAAAATACTGAAATGAATATGCAAATGCACGAAAATGTGGTAAAATAAATTTAAATGACAATCATACATTTTTTGTCGCCCATTTACTGTCTTCGAAAGGTATAAATATGTACGTTCATGCATAAAACCAATCTTTGGGCGACCGATCGCCGAATGGTTCATGTGTCGCCCAAACGTTAACTGGCTCAGGTATAATTGATATGTGTCACCTAACATTATTATATACAACGTATTTCGCTGCTACGATTACCTGAGGGACGGAAATAAAGTGATCGAAAGCGTTTGCCGTTCTGAATATCGGGCTTCTGCTTTCCAACATCCATAAAATATTGGCTTAAGTGATCACTTCTCGCAATCAGGCGACTGTTTTAGTATACTTCTTAAACGGGACTGGAATAACTGGCCGTAATCCGGATGAGCGTAATGGTTTTAATTCGGACTGCATACAGTTTTAATCTTAAATATAGGTTTGGTCATTTAGATATAGATCGATTTTGTAAATATTTTGTACGAGATAGTATTGTTTTATTTATTTACTGAATATATCAATCGTTATGTACATGAATTTCAGATGATTATACTTATTTTTATTATATGCTAGTCTGCGAATCAGTGGATTTTGCATCAAAGTATTTTTTCATAGTTCACTAGAGTAAATTGTGAATGGGGTCACTCGTGGCCGAGTGGTCTAATGCGCTCACGTTTATTATATCTCTGTCACTACCATCCGTCCGCACGAGTTCGAGTCTCGACTCTTCCTACGTGGGCATGCGAGAAGGCTTGCCAGTAGCTTAATGTGGGTCAGTGGTTCTTCCCGGTTTCTCCTTTCACCACAAATACTGGCCGCCATGTAGAGCCACATAAATTGGTGTTATACACGTAGATATACCAACCAGCCAACCAACCAACCAACCAACCAACCAATCAAATTAAACAGGTTTTTGTCATACTGTAATCGATAGACGTTGATAACATTATGACCAGGAATATCGAAGAGTATTTTCGTAATAGTATTAGTTTAATGGTAAACATATCAACATATCACGCAGGTGTACCAAGTTGGAATACAGCAACCTACTTGTCATATTTCTTTGCGTCTTTTGTATTCAGCGTTGAGTTATGAAAGATAACTATGTTATACCTAAGCAGTGGCCTTACCAAACGTGGAGCTGAATTTGTATTATGTTGTCGGAACTTATGGATTTACGCGTGGGGCCTCCTGTGAGCACTGCATTTGGAAATAAACTTTTAAACAAGTTTTATACAATATCGAACTTAACACTTCTCCCATCGATTTAAAATTACTTTCTCTCTATAGATATATTTTTTTAAAAATTACTAACGCGCGGGGCACCTTGAATGAGGGGCCCAATTGCGCCACACCGGTCAAATCGGCCAAAAAGCAGGCTTTGTTACTACTACTGTTCTCTTTACAAATATGAAGAAAAGCACAGCGGAAAATAAATGACGATCATCTGACATTATGAAGTAAGAAAGCTTCTACTTACTCATAGGACAGGTCCCAAAAATTTGGATAGTTTCTATCCAAGGTAATATGACACCCCAGCTGAATGGCCCTTTGCTATTAACATCCCAAGCCCATGCCTGTGTGAGCCTGATGAGTTCTTCCAGGCTGGTGTAAACTACTGTATGAACCCGGTTATTAGTTCACAGAACCTCCAAATATTGCAATTGAAGCAAGTGTTTGGACAATATAATGAGTGTCGTTGTATATGCATTTCATTACTGTACTATAAAGGCTTATTACTTCATACGATTTTTTTCTTCCAGCCACATAGAAACATTCTATATGGTTTTATGAATAGTCCATATAAATGTTGTTACATCCCACATTGTAATTTGTGAATCTCAAAGAATAATGCACCTGCTTTTTAATTTCAATGAATGTGCATTTTTAAAAAAAATATCACATAATACTTTTAGAAATTCTAAGATGGTAAACACATGAACTTATGAAAAAATCATTTGTTATGCCCCATTTTTACATATGACTCTTCTACTGTAACACTTTTGTACAAAATATGTTTAACATCTATTGCAGACTGCACTGTAAATTAATAAAGTCCAATGAACGAATCTGATATTTATTTTCCAAATGATGATATGTAAATTAAAAGCATTGTCAAAGTTTACATAAACGATTCGTACATCCGAACCAGAACACATCAGAGGTAACATCTATGGTACGATATCAACTATGCGTCTATCCATGCTTATTACAAGATCCTAGAATTATTTGAGCATAGTATTTACAACTGTTCCAAATGCTGCCCTATGGGGTACACTGTCCACATTGTGTGTTATTTCCATTTCAAATGAATTCCTTTTTAAGGTATGAGTCGTTATCCTAACTGAATTGCATTGGACTTTAATGGTCATTCAATATTTTCATCATTCCTTTCTAAGTCCTGTAGTACATTATTTGTTGTGTTTTACAACGTCTGGTTGCTGATCGCTAGGAAAATTTCATCTTTCTGGAAAAGAACACAAATTCATCCAAGTACACTGCTGTATGGTAAACAATGAAACTTAGATTCAAAAATAGATCTTGATGGAATGCGATTTATAGGTTCCTCAAAACTGTATATATAGATGCACCACGGCAAGCTATATAAATCAGTTTAATACGGATAATTAACACATAGATGCATGCAAAGTTTTTGTCCCAAGAAGAATATATCTACTGAGGAAAATAAGTACTGATGTTGATAAAATGTAAATTGATCTACAATTGGCCATTTGATATGTGACGTTTGACCAAAACAGTCCAGTACAAATTTTCCCCATATTTAGCGGCTAAGTTAACAGTTTTTCTTTCAAAGATGTTGCCAGGAAAAATGAGAAGCAGAAATCTATGAGAAGTAGCTATACATTTAAAATGGTCTAAAAATAATTTTGTTTATTTTATGAATAGCTATCTGATAAACCTTACTGAAGCATTTTATGATCAAATAGAATAATTTAAACTGTGTATAACGGCAATGTACATGTATGCATGTGTGGTGTGCTTAATTACAATTCAAATTCAACTGCACAGCTTGTTCATAGAGAACCCAAAAAGAAAGAGAAAGAGAGAAAAAAGAAATTTGTTGAGTTAAAAATGTTTGTATGCTTACCTTGGAGTTGACATTAGAGGCTGTCGTTTTCTCGGATTCTGTTTGCATGATGTATCATGCAAGGCACGTTTCTTTGATGTTCGTACTCTAGTTTGTTTCGCACAATTAATTTTCTCCTGGAGTAGCTCCTCTGGTATTGATAATAATTGTTCTTTGTCAGATACATGAACATTATCTCCAAAACTGTAATAAACTTCACCGTCTGGACACATGGAAATACAACAGTATCGAAGAAGATCTGGCAAAGCGGCCTCGTGACACCATATAGTCAATAAATAATCTATCTGAACTTGAATAAGGCTTCCTAAATTCCTCAGGGCACTTTCCGGGGGCATCCATGTTTGTGGATGTCGGAATTCTTTCCCAGGCATTTTGATTGTCATTTGCCTTACTTCTTCAAAGGACAATGCAGCTGCAATGTAGATCTTTGGACAGTACAAATCCTTTAAAAAGGAAATGTATCATCAATATTTAGCATTATGGATGAAATTGACTTATCTGTCTCATGGATTTCCATGTGAAAGAGTTTGAAAAGTTCAAGACCTTGATTGTCAATGGCTTTCATTAAAATCTTTTCGTGTGAAATTCATAATGTCGTGGCAAAAAGTCATTTCCTCCCATGCACAAAATGATGGCAATCAGAGCCGACGAATACTTCTTATTGAAGTATCTTTCAATACTTTCTATGATTTTGGAAATATTGTACAGCTCAGGCTTTTGTTTCTGTAGCCAAACATAAACAGGGCGTGTAAAGGTTCCAGTTTGGTTTCTTTTCCAATGGAGACTGATACCAAATAGGTGAATTAGGACTGTGTCGATATCAGCTGATGATACAAAGTTGACAACAGAATCTCCATCAGACAACTCAGCATCAAGCTCCTTCATCCAATCAAGTTGAGCCATTTTTGCTTCTCCCTTTCTCTGCCTGATGTAAGACAGCTTCTCCATACCAACAATTCCTGATTCGGAAGTAAATCGAACTCTCAGTGGTGTTGTGAAAGGACAACATGTGCAGGGGACCTCTTGGCAATGACATGCTGTCAGCAGAGCTTCACTGTCTATATCCAGTATAATATTTTGCTTAAGAAGAAGCTGATCAATGTGATTGCCTAAATAGGAACTTACAAGTTTCTTGCCGGTCGCTGTTCCCACAACAGAGGGCTTGTGAAATTTATCTTCACTGATCACCTCTTTTTCTTCCTTCAAATGTAAGATAGATATTTTTCCTTTTAGAATCCCGCATTTTTCTTGTATGTGCGTTTAGTGTGTCTGGTGTGAAGGAATATTTTTCCTCACATATAACAATGTGACGTAAATTTGGAAGGTGTCCTATCAGCTTGTGAAGAATTGCCTTTGATACGTACTCTAAGTACTGGTCTCCAGTCGAAGCTGATGTCTTGAACTTCACACCAGCAAATTCTACAACTGAAGCTTTCGTTTGTTCCTTTATGGTCGGTGGAACAGCTTTGAAATCTGTTAGGATGAACTCATCTAAGTCTGGCAAATCGTCCTTTTGCTCACTTGTAGCTCTGGTATCAGACATTTTCTTTATCAACTCGAGAAGAGCTCTTTTCACACCAGCTGATTTATTTGTGGATGATTTTGTCCCATCTGGCTTAAAGATTGACTGACAAGTATTCATGGAAGAGCTTAGACAGTCCACAATCGTTGTCATCTTCTTTACTGTCCTTTTTCTTTTCTCCTCGCTTTTTTCTTTCATGCTCTTACATGATGTATTTTTTGGTACGCCTTTATTCCTCTTGATTGTTGACCCGTTTGATCTTTTTATTCTGTTAATGAGATGTTTGGGTCCGTTTATGAATTCAATGTTAGGACAATCACTAAGTGTCATACCCAACAGACACTCTCTTGCTGCATATCTGTGAATCATGAATGTTCCTATCTCTTCTGTGGTTGAATCTAACATCTCTTGCTGAACCTCTGGATTCTCCTTGTGATATACATTTCTTAGAATGGGATCAAAACTTGATGACATTCCCTTTCTTCGATGTATCAGACCAACTGTTCTTACAATATGGCCTAAGTCATTATCACTGGCTTTTCTTCCCATGTACCTTTCTGAAATTGTGGATGCTATCTCTTCATCTTTTTTCTCATCTTGCTTAATCTTTGAAGCATCCTCTCCTGAGATGACAGACTGGATTACCTTATGGACTTGTCTCCGCTCGTCTACTGTGGACATCCTTATCATTACATTGCTTAGTGTGGCCCCTGGTCGAATACATTTCTTTGCATCTCTGTGGTCAATCTCTCGAGCAGTGTCTAATCCAAACCTGACAATACTACCATTGTGAGAGGTACTGAATAGAGCATGTTTCATTTGTCTGTGAAAGTGACTTGATTTGTAATGTTCTATCAAAAGCCGTGTGCAAAATCCAGCATAACTGGAAGCTCCATTTAAGAATGAGAACGGAAGTGAAGACTTCACACCGGTCAGTAGTAAGTTGTATCCATCTTTTCCTCCTAGTCTTTCAGCAACGGCGATGGCTACAATTTCGTCACAATGCCTCATTATATCAATATGCAGGGAAAACGTTTTATTCTCAGTGGATGTTTTCTTAATGAATTCTTTCAACATTTGTCCCCATCTCAATTCAAGCTGGCTGATGGATAAATCCTGATCACACAAATTTTTTTCCAGCTCCTCTGCATGTGAATGTGAGAGCGAGTTGATAAACGTGATGATAACCGAGATATGCAAAGGTGCTGACAATCGCCAAACATTTCGCGTGGCCGTCTCGATGTTCTCGATACTTACCAATTTACTGCAGTCTTTTTCAATATCATCATCTCTCATATATTTCAGTATATGAATGAGGCCTGATGTTTCATAAGCTGATATTAAATTCATGATTTTAGACTTTCTTAAGTGCAGTACTGGAAATTCTGGAAGAAATGTTGCATACCTTTGTTCCCATCTATAAGCTTAAAAAGATTTCTGGCAATCTTGTAGTCAGGTGCAAACAGAACCTTATCATTTGTTTCACTCAGTTCAGCCTTCTCCAAAAAATCATCGAGAACCACTTTCAATGTGGTTATGTCATCATCTCTACCACTGGAGGGTGGAGGATGGCGGCATAATAGTGGCGGTGATGGTGTGTTGTTTAGATCCTGATACTCTAGTATGCTACTATCAGTACTGCAGACAACAGTTTCATCTTTGTTTGTCATAAATGGTATCTGTATTTCTTCAAGGAGGGCTTGAACATCTTGGAGAATATCTTTATTAGCACCAACTTTTATCCTAATATTTGAATATTCTTCCTCCTCCTCTTCGTCTTCTTTTCCTCTTTTTTTATTCATTTTATCTTTATACATTGGATGTACATCCTCCTCATCTATATCACTGACATCAATATAACAAATCACAAGATACATTTGGATCATCCTGGATGTTTTTCATATCTTCGATTGTATCCCCATTACTGTCAACTGATCTAATGGAGGTAATGGCCCCATTAATGCTCGCTATATCTTCACTGGAGATGTTAAGTGGGAAGTTTTCAGTTCTATCATTATTACTAATTTTATCCATTCTCTCCAAATCATGAATGGCCAAGGATGAAAAGCTTTCATCTAGATCCATGTTTTCTTCCTGAAATTCTGAATTTTCCATCGAAGCCGCTTTGCCTAGAATGTTTGTGAAGGGCTGTAATGATGTAAGTCTTGTCCATATGTATTTCAGGCCCCATTTGGCTTGCTGCTGAAAACGTTCAAAAGCACACTCTTCATCAGAGGTCATCTTTAGTAGAACCCATTCTAGATCTTCTTTTTTCAGCGGTGGTGCTTCCTTGCATGCACAATCTTCATTTTCTTCATACAGTGGAAGATGCCATGTTAATACATCGTTTGAATCTTTTGGAATGCCTTTGATTGTAATGGGCAGGGTGCATAGTTGATTTATTCTCCTTTCACCAGGTTGTGGGTCAGTTTTCATGGTGATCTGGACCAGAATGTCCATGAAAAATATAAGATGGCAGTCTCTGAGACAAACCAAATGTTCAGAAGATGAGACATCACTTGCTTTTATATAGCAAAGTGGATATGGTTTCAGATACGTTTTAAAGTGGCAAAGTTCTGGATCTGCAGCTTTCTTAAGACGCCTGTCTCCATTTCGTAGACTTTGACTCATATTGGTAGCTGATGTGATGGAAAAAACAGATGTGATGTTATAGTAGTTGATGAACAACTCATCTGTGACAATATCTTGTATGAGACCACTGTAATTTCTGTTAAGTATGTTCAGTGATGAATCGAAATGGCAATATAAAGAGGATAGTTTTGATGTGTAGAAATCATCTGATGATCGACGCCTGAGGCTGTCTTTATTCAGTAGTGTTTGTTCTAATAAACACTGGAATGGTAAAGGAATGTGCAAGCGCCATTCTCTCATTATTTGAAAGTGGTTCATATCTAAGGGATCAGCAAGCCAATGTTTCTCCTCTTTAAAACATTGAAAGCAAAAGGAGTCAAGAATTCTATATTCCTCTGGGAGATCTTGGTCATCCAGACAAGATGAAAGTGACACATAATGGGGTTGGAGTTTTCCAGATTTTAGATGACTTCTTGCAAGAAAACGCTCACCAGGTGGAAGGCAGCCTTTGGGAAAGAAGAGTATGACAGGCACATAAACATTGTGACTTTTCTTCAGAGAGGCACGAACTATCAGAGACATGTCATCATACATTTCAACATTATGTTGCAATTCCTGCAATTCGATACCAATGTGTACTCCTGCTTTATGTGCACACACATTTGTGCACTGAAAACAAATAATATTTTGAAACTGAGGAGTAGGTAGGTCTCTAAGAACATTTTCTGTGTCGGTTTCTATTTTCTCAGGTCGATGGATACTTTCAAGATGGATAGTAATTCCATTTATTGCATCAGTAGCAAACTTTCGAGCAACATTCCGCTGACATACCTTCAAGCACAACTGATTGAGTTCTTGTCCTTTTTCTGCCAACATTTTACATAATCTAAAGAATTCCCATTTACTTTCCTGCTCATCTTCATAGTCTGATGCTTCTTTCTTACAAAAGGAACTATAATGCCATTCGAACAATTGAATTTTATTCCATTCGCTGTTGGTGAACTGTGTTTTATAATCAATAATTAAAGATGGAATCTTTAGCCCTTCAAGTTGTAGCTTATTAATTGTTTCTTCATACAGACCCAAACTTAAAATTTCAACAGACACTAGTTGTTGATAAAGGTTCCAAGTTGATTTATTTCATTTGTTTGAAGATATAGATTGTGTTTGTTTTTCTAAGAGTTCATCACATACCACATTGCAAACCTGGAAGTCATCATAGTGATGGAACATATATCGAAAGAAAGACGACAAAGAAACCAAATTCTTTTCTTCTCTCTGGATTATCCCAGTATCATGTCGCTGTAATTCTTGTACAATATTTTCTTTCTTCACAATTTTTTTCTTGTCATGAATCGAATGGTTAGATTTAAGGAACTTTACAAGATCATCTATGGCTATGAAAGTTCCATCTTCAATTTTATTGAAAGGTAGAGACTCGAGAGATGGTATATAGATGGAAACATGTTGAAGAATGAAATTATTTGACTATCTGATGTCAACAATTCTGTCAAACTAGATAATAAAATATAAAGTTAGAATTTTGGTACTAGATTTTATGTATTGGAAGATAAAAGATTACAAGTATGATTGATCAGTGATATGAGAGATGGATAGAAATATAAACTACAGACACATATGACCATATATCAATTGCTTCAATTTGTTACCTGAATGCTATTTACACAAGGCTGGTGTCGTTTATGCTCCAATGTATGACTAAAGGCTTTATACACTTCCATGATCATTTACAAACATATATGATAATTACCATAGTCTCTATCTATGCTACTTATAATACACTGGTCAACAGTGAAATCATTACTGACTTGAAAAGGCCCTAATCTGTAGTATTTTGGTGTGCCGAACACGAATATAACCGTGAAAAATTTGCATTGGCTCTCGTTTTGAAGATATTCATATACCTCATTTTCTATGTTTCACTGTGTAAATTTCTCCAGTAGGACTGCAGCAACATCCGGAATAATGATGTAACATTGCATAATACCATCATGCTCACATCATCCACAGTTGATTGCATCATTTTCTGATGCAATGCAATACTAATGCCATGCGGCTGCTGAAGTAAGTTGACGTCAGCAGTGTACTATACATGTGTAGGCCTATTATACTAATGCCAGGCGGCTGCTGAAGCTGACGTAAGCAGTGTACTATATAAAGCCCAATCAGATAGGTTCAGCATTTAAAATATTTTAGACGTTGTGCGAGACAGTTCAAGCTACTGTTACATAAAACTTATTATTTTATCCATTTACGTACAATAAAGAACAGTAATGCCTCGAAAGTGTGTTAATACCGCGGACAATTTTTGCTATATTTGTGGGGAAGTGACATTTGCCAACCAGAAGAAAAGTATCAATTCTCAAGTGAAGAAGGCATATCATCTTTACTTCGGATGCAAGGTTGGTGACCAAGACAAGCCTTGGTCTCCGCATATATGCTGTGCTACATGTAAAACACAGCTTTCACAGTGGTTGAATTGCAAAAGGTCATCAATGCCGTTTGCAGTCCCAATGGTGTGGAGAGAGCCAAGCAACCACCTAAATGACTGTTACTTCTGCTTGGTTCCTCCTCTTTCCGGCGGAATAACGAAGCGAAAGAAGTCGAGAATAGTCTACCCAAACATTCCGTCTGCATTGAGACCAGTTCCACATGGTGAGGGACTTCCTATTCCAGAACCTCCAGCAGAATATTCTCTTGATTCATCTGACGAAGATAAAGGTGAGTCGACCTGTTCTTCTCCTGGTCATCAGCATGCAGTGATCCAGATTTTCACTGTGGTGCATCATCAACCCCACACAGAATAACACAGGAAGAACTAAATGACCTGATTCGTGATTTGGACTTATCAAAGAACAAGGCAGAATTGCTAGGATCAAGACTCCAACAATGGAATCTTCTAGAAGAAGATGTCACAATTACTGCATATCGAAAGCGCCACCAGCAATTGGAGCCTTTCTTCAGAAAGGAAAGTAATCTGATATTCTGTTCCGATATTGAGGGCCTCATGAATGCTTTAAAAATCACTCATGACCCACAAGAATGGAGACTATTTGTGGACTCTTCGAAACTGAGTCTCAAGGCTGTGCTTTTGCACAATGGAAACATTCTTCCATCTATTCCAGTAGCGTATGCTGTCCACATGAAAGAGACATACGATAACTTAAGGCAGCTACTGAATTCCATTGAGTATAACAAGTACAGCTGGCACCTCTGTGGTGATTTGAAGGTAGTTGCCCTTTTAATGGGACTGCAGCAAGGATATACAAAATACATGTGTTTCTTATGCGAGTGGGATAGCCGAGCATGGGAAATGCACTACATGAGGAAGGAATGGACTCACAGGCAGAATGTAGCCATTGGAGAGAAGAATATCCAACACCCAGCTCTGGTTGAGGCTCAGAAAATCTTGCTACCACCCCTTCACATCAAACTAGGTTTGATGAAGAACTTCGTGAAAGCCATTGACCGGACTTTGCCAGCATTCCGATACCTGCATGAAAAATTCCCTCGACTCAGCGAAACAAAGATTAAAGAGGGAGTTTTTGTGGGTCCTCAGATTCGAGAGCTTTTCAAAGATGACCGGTTCAACAACTTGCTGGAAGGTGACGCGAAACAAGCATGGAATGCTTTTCGCCTAGTTTCTACAAACTTCCTCGGAAATGTTAGGGCAGAAAACTATAAGGAACTAGTAGAAGACATGTTGATGAAGTATAAGAAACTTGGCTGCAATATGTCTCTAAAGATTCACTTCCTTCATTCCCATTTGGATTTCTTTCCTAGCAACTGTGGTATTGTTAGTGATGAACACGGCGAACGTTTTCATCAAGATATCGCAACAATGGAACAAAGATACCAGGGAAAATGGTCCACTACAATGCTGGCTGACTACTGCTGGACACTCCTCAGAGATGCTCCCGAACAGCTGTACAAGAGACAGGCGAAGAAATCTAAGATGTAGTCAATGACTTGATTTTTTATAGGTAGGCTATTACAGTTGACCTTTTACTATTGGAATGCATTTCGTTATGTAAACATTAATTTCTTGCAGATTACAAAAAAGCTAGAGCCAATTTTGCAATTTGACTGTCATATTCGTGTTCAGCACATAAAAATTGATAAGAATTGACTAATTTTATTTCAGTAACATGACTTTTGTAAAAATTTGTTGTCCAGTGATATACATTAGGCAAAAAAGTCACTACTATCTAATGATGATACACTTCTAATATACCGACATAGACAATGTTATGCCTTAATTACCTCTTGCTGCAATTAGACAAATACATGACCAACATGAGAATTAAAGCGACATGAACTCTGGGTTTCTTGATTTTGTGGATTTTGGAGATTGAACTTAACTTATTATTATTGAACTATCAATGAACTTAAACTGGATTGATACATTAATTCTATAAACTTTTGCAAATGACCGTGGTATAAGGCTATTATATTTCTACAATTCTATATATATATATATATATATATATATATATATATATATATATATATATATATATATATATATATATATATATATATATATATATATATATATATATAAAGTATCTCAAATAGAAGCTCACAATAGAAAGTTTATGTATGTGATACACTAAGTGATAATACAAATTACTGAATGCAGGTAATATAGAATTCTTACCATTTCTTCCTCTTCAAATTCTTGATGATATTACATACTCCGTGTCTTCAAGATAAAACTGTAAGTATTCTTGTAAAAAGTCACAGAACTATTTAGACAATGTATTTGAAGCATCTGTCAATCAAATACATCACAACAACAGTCAGCTAATCTTATTTTGGTGCAAAATATAGACCTACCATTTATTATGCCCAATACAATAAATATAGAAATCCCATATTTAAAGCTAGCTTTCAAACACAGGGAACTGAAATAGGGGCATTATAACCGGACAGTTAGCTGGGAGTCTAAAAGCAATTATATTTAACATGAGTGAAAGTCACACTTGCTGATAACAAGGTGATGACAGATAAAGCAAACACTGGCAGGCAAGCAACAGAATCTAGAGATATTCAGACCTGGGGCCTGTCCTAGGAGTATACTTCAATTTATTATACATTTTTCTAGCCAATACGTTCGAGGGGAAGATAAAGTAAAACCGGCTTATACTGACTGAATGATGGATATATTCCATCCACAAATAATGAAACAAATGAAATATATCCATTCTTCACTCGATAGAAGCAAATATCCTATATTATTAAAGAGCATACCTTTATTTTATATCCAAGATGGGAAATGGAGAGCAGCTCTCTGAACTATTTCCAAACGTGTGTGGCATGGGGACAATCCAAATGATGTATACTATCTTTGAACAATTTACTGATAAATAAATGGCCTTTTTTACAAATTTGATGAAAGTTTTAGACTTGGATGACTTCCAGAGTTTCAAATGTAGTAGTTACCGTCTAATTTATATACAGTCTTGCTAGCTGTTACAAAAATGCACCATAGTAACAAGCGAAAGTTTGAATTTAATTTTCATTAGTGCGTGTACTGATCTCAACCGTTTTAGGCATCCTGAAATACAGATTTGTATAATGCAGTGAAAACTGCAAAGAAATACAAGAAAACTGAATTATTCGACCGTTAATTTAGCATCAATTTACCTGTTACCAAGTGAAGCTGGGCACGATTGGGACAGAACCTATAGCAATTAAACAACTTAGTAGTAGAAGACGAAGAGTACAAAGCCTTACTTAAATTACTGTTAGAAACCATTTTAAATAGGGAATAGTAGAACATAATGGAAGAGTTGGGGAGGGAAATTAACAAGAAAATTAAAACAATAACCAAAACATATTGTCAAGTCAAATACAAGATAAGACGCGGAAGGCAATACAATAATACGTATTGAAATACAAAAAGAAGAAGATATAATAAAAGCAATGAATGTACGAAGCTTTATAAAATTACAAATTAAATGGCACTAAAAAGACAGGATAATTCTCCAATTTATATATTAAAGCAAGAAAGATGCAAATCATGGAAGAAATAAGAAAAGGAAATAACAGGCATATTGAGAAACTAAAAAAAATAACGTTACCATAACTAAACCAACACACATGATGGAAGATATATACAGCTTTAAAAAGAACTAAACCTTACACAAATATATCACTGCGGGGGTGAGGATGATAGAAGAATACGCTGGGAAGTTTCGCAAGTCCCACGGGACTCTAGGTCTCAATGCGGAAAACGTATAATATTAAATGAAATAATTGCAGCATTCAAGCAACTCCATAAATGAAAATCAATTGGTTCTGGTGGCTTAACGACATATTTATATATTACCTGAAAATATCTCTTAATTCCAATATCAAATATATGATATGTTAATATTCTATTAAATAATGAAATGAGTCCACGTTGAAAGAAGGGGTAGAACGACTTATGTATAAGAGGAAATGATATGTAAAAGACATAACGAGTTGGATATCGATATCGTTTATAAATACAGACCATAAAATAGGTAGTAAGATCCTTGCTAACAGAATTATAACAATAAAAGTATAAAGGGAATTTAACTCCCCAAATTCAGAAAGGAACTAAAAATGGTAGAGCATGTTCGTGACTAATACAAATTTTACATCCGATGCCTACACCTTCAAACATTTATAAAAGGAATTTATGGACTTCGCGAAAGCAATAGGATCTAAAAATTAATCATGCAACAAGCTGAAATTCTGTTTATAAGTAACTGGCGGGGGAACAACCCTGGACTAATCCTGAACTGGTAACGACACGTTTAGAAGGTTTAGGAGTGACTTGTGTGTGTGCGTGGGGGGAGCTAAAAGTATCAAAATGCAACACAATTGAGAAAAACTGCGAACCAACATGCAAATGTAGGCACATGCAAAGTTAAATGTAATGGCTCGAATGCAAGTTGCTCAGACATATGTATATTAACATATGGTATATGCTTAACTAGGTAGATTGAAAGGAAAGTATGATATATACCTTTGAGAAATAAATAATCATGTTCATATAGGGAGGGGAGTTACATTACCTCTGCAGCGGAACTCATACCATACTGATGGAGGGATGAATAAATAATCCAACATCTTAGACATTATAAATTAGAAAATATTTGAAAAAGCAATAAAAAACAAACTAGGTAAAAGGGAGTCTGTGTGAAAAATATATATTTATTTATGTATACGTTGAAACAAATGCATGGAATATACAGAAACAATAATATAACAAATTTTATAGAACCACCAACAAATATGATTACATAAAAACTATTTCTTAAATGTATAGTCAGATCTAGAAAATATGGACTGAGGAAAAATATTTGTTTGGCTAACTGGAGATGTGGCATTTGGAAGATATTTTTAAAAAAATACCAGTATATCACATTTTGTAAAACAAAGTTTATACGCAAAAAAATCAGTCGATATTGTACTGAAAAAAGATAAAGAGAGAAATATATTAACTGCAAAAATAAAAACTCAGCATAGACCTTTCAGATAGAAAACCTATACACAACGGATACAAATAACAAAGAGCTATACAAAGAAATAATAAACTGCGTTACAAATGTCATGATCAGATGTGGTAGAACATCTTTTCCGACTTGAAAGAAGAAAAAAAATCAACAGCACGGCATTGTTGAGACCCAAGTATATGGCATACACAAACAACCATATTTGTCTTTCTATCTGTTCCAGCTGCCAAACAAGAGGTCACGAGTTTGAAACTCGTGGCGTCATTCTCAATATATTGTTTTAATTACTTTTCTATATTTATCTTCAAACTTCTTTAAAACTCTCTCCCCCAGTTAATTTATTTTTCTATTTTTATTTTTTAATTCCCGTCCTAGGACAAGCAATCAACCTAATCATATATAAACACCCACATTTGTTTTTCTGTGAAATCCAGTCTGCCAAACAACAGCTCGCGAGTTCGAAACGAGCGGCGCAATCACAATTCTTTTAAACTTTCGTTTAAAGTCGCTGAACCTAAAATATTTTACTTTTTTGTATTCCCGTCCAAGGACGGGCAATTGACCTAGTAAATTAAAATCTAGTGGTCCTGTTCACTGAAACACAGAAGGGGTGGGGGGAATGATGGTTGGTGCATTTCCAGAAAGGGCAGTCAGACATACCTCTTCCAGTAGAAGAGAGGGACCCTAAGATCGGAACTGCACGGCTTCCCCGCCAGGAATGGGAGTAAATAAAGATTCTGAATAACAATTTCACAAATATAAAAGGAAAATCATGTGGTGTAAGATGCTCGCCTTTAAAATCACAAAATATTCTCATCTCTCTCGCTTCGAGTGACTCGAATTTCGAGCTCGGCAAAAGTGTGCATTTGAGAAAGGTTGCCAGCAATTTCCAGTTGTTCATTGGACCTTTCTATGGGTTTACCGGGTTCTTCCAACAACACCAACAACAACGACAAGAATATGAAAATTGCAGATCCTAGCATTAATTAATACGAACGCTATATACAAGAAACTAAGTTACAACAGAAGTGACACTTTCAGTAAGAAATGATGGTGTTATTCCATTGCTACTTGCTAATATGCAGTAGTAGGGGACAGACCACAGAGGCTCGTATCATTTCTTACAATTTACCTATCACACATGCACTATATAATAACTACAAGGGAAGAGAGGACATTTCTTTCCTTAATCGCGACTTATTTAAGAATAAACTCTGATATTTCAAGCTATATTTTGCGTAGCGTGATACATTTTGTACCGATGTTTAGCTCAGGAATTCGACTTTGTATGCGTATCCACGGTTTGGCTTGCTATTATACCTTTAAGGAATGCCATACCATTTTCCCACCCTACTGCTTGATATGACCATGACTGCGCCCGCTTAATATGTAGGAACAGCGCGCTCAATGTAATTCTGTCTTCTCATTGGGAAACTGAAAATAAGTTATGAATAAACGCAGGACGTTATTTTCTTTTAACCAATTAGAGGAAAATATTCCATTCAGGGGATTTCACGGTGTGATATATTGCAATAAAGAGTCGTAATAGGATCGTGGCTATTTATATAAAGACATATGTAGACAATAATTTCTAATCCAATTATTGTTAATATATTAATATCAATATGCAGATGTATTTAATGTTGTGTTTAGATTTATTTTAGAGAAATCGTTTATTTGAATTACGTATTGTCAAATTAATGTATGGATAAAAGAAACAGTTATGTTTATTTTGAACTCATTCACATCGCTACAGAGGCCTAGTGGAAAAGCGTCCACCTAGGATGCGCGAGGTTGGATGTTGAGTGGGGATTACGAGTCCAACTTTCTATCAACCGAGCTACTGCGGTTCCTTTTTTCTCTCGAAAAGTTTTGCAAATTGTCCATTGCCTGGTTTAAACAAAAGATCTGGGATATAATCACTGTCGACCTGTATATAAGTTAAGCATATAATCAATGTTGACCGGTATATCAGTTAAGCATATTTTATCATCCCTCTACTATCCTATCAGGCCCTATCAACTTTCATACACCCAGTCCCGCGTTGTCCTCCCGCACACTAAATTTTAAATATGTAAGATGTACAGCCCATTTTGAAAAGAAAATAAATGCTGAAACATGTGAAAGTATATGTTGTATCTAGACTGTTATATATATATATATATATATATATATATATATATATATATATATATATATATATATATATATATATATATATATATATATATATATATATATATATATATATATATATATATATATATATAAATAAATAGATAGATTAGATAGAAAGACAGATATAGTTTAATAGATAGATGATTATGAACATGTTTGCATACTTTTCTGTTGGACTTTTGTGATTTTGTAATAAGAGCGGGCAAACGGAGTCAAAATGTATATTTGAATTTCATTGAGAGTGAGCAAATGTATGACAGATAGTTTCACAATTGATGCGACTAATCTGTGGATTTTTGGTTATACTTCTGTAGGGGAAAACAGATGAAGAATAAATCTCACAAAAACCACCCCGAAAAAATCGATTTATGCAGAATGGAAACAGTGTTCTGAATTTGCTGCACACGAATCAAACCCAAAATACAACACGGTGTGTAGAGTCTCGTTTAATGTTTTAAAATTGCAGTATAGTTGACAAACTAATGTTCAATTAGTTGAAACTGAATTTACAGATTGTTTTGTTTTCTTCTCTAATCTTACCTAAGGCTTGAACTTGATCGTTTGGATACATGCCATCTGATGGTATGGAAAGGATTTAGACAAATTACTAAGCCTACATTCCTTAATTTCTTTGAGGACACGGTTTGCATGAATTCGTTTTTCATTTGAGATGGACAGTGAAATATAAGAAAATGGTGGGAAATGCTAGATACCGTTCAACTTTGGTGGTGCTATTTGGATTTCTATCGAATTGATTTTAAGGGAACATAAAATTCACTTTTTTCTTGTGGTCATGAACACTGATTCTTCAAAGAAATAAATCGAATTTCACGATGGATGAACATGCCATTTCCTGTCATTTATATATAATGTCATTTGCAAGTGTACTGTGCGAGTAAAGCTTTCATACTATTATATATGTTGTCCTCATATAATATCAAATTGACTAAAAGATCATTTAAAACTTAAAATGGCCTTCACTATACCCACAAAAGACAGTAAATGGATTTCTTTACGTAAGAGACCATCGCGAATTTAAGAAAACATATCCATCGTTACGTCCACCAACGCGTCGAATCAGATAAACAATACTAATAACAACAACAATACAAACAAAGTACCAAAGTGCTTTAACACGGGTTAATGCTCGGAGTTCCTTTCCCAATTGAATTTTGCATTATGTATGAGAGAAACGTTTGTTACGTAAAAATACCATACCACTCAGACGTGATCTCCGATTTGTAACTTTGAAGAAGTATAGTAATGGTATGAAGAGTTATCAGCAGAATTTAGACATCAGTGGAGGTAACCTCATTGTGTGTAAATTTATAATAATCAATGAATGAAGTTACGAATGATGTTGATTAACACACTTGGCCAACGTGTTTCTCATGTTATATATTACAGCAACGTTAAATCCATGACCAAAATATAATGGGGAGGTCGGGGTGGAGTTTTGGATTATATGTTGTATGTAAACGTTGCTATAAAACAATCCAATGGGTAAACTGGAAGGACTTCCGTCAAAAAAGATTCAACTCAAACTCGGATAGAACGTGATGGGGTTGGAATGTTTTGTGTCGGGGGTACGTGATTATAAATATCGATTATACTTAAATTCAATCCCTACTCGTACACCTTTACATTTCACTACACTCCAACCAATCTGGAGCAGCCAAAAATGGCCATTTCACCAGTATCAAATAAATCGGGGTAAAACATAACGAAATTATATGTTTGTTTTGATGTCTAGGTTCTTCTATACAGAAATAATTATCCATTGGATTTGGTTACTAGGGAAGATATTTTGGAAATTATATTTTCTCTGCCATTCGAAGATAATAGTCGTGTCGACATGTTTCTTTCTAACACGGCTGACAGTTACACTATTTCTGTATATACTATTTCTTCGCTCATTAATCTGTATTTCCTCCATTAAGAGATTTTTCATAAGGCATCGAGTTAGGTACATGACAACAATGCTAGCAGCAGAGGAGGCGAACGGACATCTTGGTTGAAATACAATTTGCTTAAAACAAAACATCATATGAAATAAAGAATAAGGACACAAACATCTTAAGAGTTATTTTATTATGTAATCGTGTTTTTTTTCTTCGTATGTACTTTGTTTATATGTCGCGCCTCCTCTGCTGCTATTATCCAACAATTTTATCAAGACACACACGATACCTTGTTCTGGGATCATGTAAGTTTATTGTAATAAATCCATGCGGAGTAGCTTGCGCTCGTGAAAAGAAATTTTACATTTAATTATATCCATGTCACCACCACACCAAGTCTGATGAATATGTGTATCAACTCCATTAAACACAAGTAAAATATTACAATTGTCTCTGATCACTTTTGGTATTTGCGTATACCGTTGAGTAACATATATCTCATCAGTGTTTTTATATCTACCTCGAGAAAAAATCCTAGCTGGATTTGATTGTTTGTCCAGCATCACATCATCAATTACAACCAAATTATTAATAAATCCGTCTAAATCATCTACGGACGGTGCCTCATCAATATCCGTTGTAAATTCAATAACATCGTTATCTTTGTCCAATAATCTTGCGTTTTCATTAAAATCTTTACATACATCATAACATCGTTGATCATCTACAGATGGGGCTACTAGATACAACGTATCCCCCATTTTAGCCATCGCATTATAAGATTAAGTAACAACTGTGTCTTTCATCTTCTAGATGGTGCTATTATTATCGTCGTAATCGAGTTCGGTAACGCATGATGGTGCTTGACAGGCTGAGAAATCAATTATATCCATATTATATAAACATATGAATCTATATTGTTTGCGCTGTAGAACGAAGACCCTAACTAATGATCTATCCACGGTTACAATAAAAAATGCGAGAATAGCATATGGTGGAAGATGTTCAGTATGTAACAGAAAAAAAGTTTTCTTTTCTACCTAGAAAAGATGGAGGTGATATTGCTAAATTAATGTCAAAGTTCACAGGAACTCAGTGGGCTAAATACCCTGGAGAAAAACATCTATCAGGATATAATTATTGCGGTCCTGGTACTCGACTTGATATCAGGCTTGATAATCAGGATCAACCAAAACCAGGTGTATATCCTATAAACGCTGATGATAAAGCGTGTCATGTTCATGATGTGGCTTATAAAAGCAAAAACATACAAGACAGACAAATTGCAGATGTGAAGTTGATTCATGCGCTAAATTATATAAAAAATAAAAATATAAGAGAATCTTTAGCTAATTGGTTGGTAAGATCCGCGATGAAAGGTAAATTAGCGCTGGTAATGTATAAATGAAATCGGTTTATTATTCCTCAAGAGGATACTGGAGGGGTAAAGCAGCAATTAATAAACTCGCTGATGCAGCAAAAGTCAAACATTCTACCGCTAAAACGTGGTTATCCAAACAAGCAATATGGCAAATTTACCTACCACCACCTAAGCGAATTCAGTACGCGTATTCTGATGTTAGTGTTCCTAATGAAGTTCATCAGGCTGATATTCTGTGCTTACCTGATGATACGATTAAAGCACGTAGACGTCAAATAGCATGCAAATACGCGCTAACTGTTGTTGATGTTACAAGTAGATATAAAAATGCAGAACCGCTGTCAACTAAAACAACATCCGATGTAGCTACTGCGTTTGAACGAATTTATCAACGAGGTGGTCTACGATGGCCACATCTATTACAAGTTCATCCTGGCAAGGAATTTCTTGGTCCAGTATCATCGTTGATGAAACGACATAATGTCAAAATACGACGAGGACATACTGCAATTCATCGTGATCAGGCAATTGTTGAACGATTTATTCGAACACTCGCAGAGCGGTTATTTGGATATCAATACGCGAATTTATTTATTCAAGATATAATAGCTCGTGAATGGGTTGAAAGATTACAAGGTCTGATAACTGCGTTAAATCATGAAGTAACTCGAACAACCAACATTAAACCCATTAATGCAATTTAAAAAATATACCAATAAAACGACGTGATTTTCAGCGCAGCCAGTACTGGGTAATGCTACTGTAAGATATTTATATGAACCGGGTGAATCTGAAGGTGGTAAAAATAGAGCGACTGATCCTATGTGGAGTATTACGACGCACAAGATATCTAGTATTTCAAGATCTACTGGTAGACCTGCAATCTGCAGACTAGATTCAACTGCTCCTCAACGTGGATTTACACGTGAACATCTATAAGTAATTCCCGAGGATACGCAATTACCACCGCGATCACTTAACTAGCACTAGTGCCAGCACCCCTACTACGATTACACTCAAGACAGGTCAACATCGTGTTTTCGCGTGTATGACCAATATGATTATGTTTTCTATCTACGGTAAATTGTCTTGGATTATTATTCGAGAACTGCCACAGCATTATACAATTACAACTTGCAAAATGATTATTCTGTTGTTGTTTCAGCGTGTTGATAAATCGAACATCAAGATCAAAATCGCGTTTATTTTTTTTTCACTTTGTTTATAACCAGCCAATCTTTTTTATTATATCATTGTCATCGAGGACAACGCCAGTAGTTTCTGTGACGTCCATGATAATTCTCCGCAGCTGAGATATTTTTCTGTCTCTGGACACTGCGAGATAAACTAAATTTGACCTCTCGATAAATAACTGTATCGGTAATAGTTAACCCTTGAGATGAATAATTCGTCAGCGCGTATCCTCGCGTCCATGGAGATTTATCAGCGCGTAGAGCATCTTCAACAACATTGACATCAACTGCGATAATATCATTAAGAACGAGATTTTGTTTCTTCCTTGACTCTCCTAGTATATCAACGTCAATATTTTGTCGTCGTGTATATGCTGGTCGATAACATAACGGTACTGGCAACGTTGGAAACTTCTCTCGTTGTAACTGAAACAACTCCCGTTGAAGTCTATCACGAACTATCTTTCTACTTGCAACTATCAAATCATTTGGTCTCCACGTTTACAGAAAGTCGTTCATTGAAGTTTCTGAAATTATTTTACGCATAATTTCACATTGGATTTTATTCGGTTGTAGTCTGTAGTAAAACTCACTTAATTCTGCATCAAGTGCTCTATGATCGTCAAGTTATTTCTTCATAGTAATCAACGAAATCTTTAAACCAATTATGTGCAGATGGTCCAACTACGGGTGGTGGTTGACCGTGATCGCCACACATTATTACAGGAGTATTTCTTGTTAATAACCAATCAAGAAATGTTTTTAATTTTTCTGATGATACTGTCCATATTTCATCCCAAACGATAATCCTTGTAATATATTTATCTCCCATTCGATCAGGAGTCCATGCATCACCTATGCACCTAAAAAAGCTGTGATAAGTACATGATTGTACTCCTCGTTGTTTCATTTCTCGCTCTAGTCTATGTGTAGGTATTAAAACGATCATATCTGAATTCTGAAATAGTTAGATCGCTCGAGTGGTTTTACCAGAACCACTATGTCTGTTTAGATAAACCGTTTTATTTCTGGTTATTGGATAGTATACCGATGGTGCAGACGATAACTTTAATGTTTGATATTTTTTACAATAAATATCTTTAAATTCAACATCAGCGGATTCGGAATAATTAAGTATATTTTCTTTTTTTTATTCTCCACGAACTCCACGATGCACAAGTATCGATATTTAATTTTTCCAATAATCCTGAATATTTGTTATTTATATAAAACGAATCCGTAGCGACTCTGACAGCAAACTCAGAGAAACCTTATTTATCATCGATGATTGATTTATTGAAACGTACGCTAACATTGAAGATCTTAGATGAGTTTACTGAGGTGACTCACCGTCCATATGGCTCACAATTGTACATAATTTAGTTCCATTTGGCAAGAAAGCTATTTATCGATTTATAAATATGTTTCTATTCGTTGTATCAGCGATTATAAAATCTAACTGAGCATCGTCCATGATTAATCTTGTACAATGTACCAATTTTCTACCAAGATCCTTTGTAATTGTTTTCTCATAATCAGTTTTATCGGGGTTTTCTTTATCAGAATATTACTTTTGTTGTGGTAACCAAACTTGGGTTTGTTTCCGATATGATATAATTGCTTCACTTGCAATCAACGATATTATTATTTTACAATCAAGCATATACCGTAACAATACTATTGGTACCCAGCGTTTTTCTAAAAAATGCCTACCGAACCAAACATAACAAACTGGATGAAGTCCTTTTGCAAACTTGAATGACTCGACACAACCAAATCATTTCGTGTGTCGGATGACCGAATCTCTTGAAGTATACAGAACAATCTCCGTATCCGGGAAAAGTTCCCGGATAACATGCAACCATATCAACCGAAATAACATCTTTATGATCGTATTTAGTATTCCATAGTACAACTTGTCCGCATTCGACACAACTAGATATTATATCATCAAGAAAATCAAATCTAGTTGGTTTCCACGAATTTTTCTTTCTAGCAAAATGAGCCGCAACTGAGGAAAGAGTAAAGCAGTTGCTCAATATTTTTTCAGTATCATCAGTATATTGCAGTGTAAGATTTTTAATTTTTGTGTGAAGAAGATCTGTTCGATAAATAACGCCATTGTGTTTTACAAACTGATCAAATTTACTTTTGTCTTCGGTACAAATACTTCCTAATTCATTATTATTTCAGAACGTTGAAACAACCATACAGACACAGGACCGTTTTGACCTATTTCGTTAAAGAATCAAACATGTCTTTGAGATAGCATTCAACAGTTCGATTTTGTGGAAATATTGTTACTGCTTTAGTCCACGCGTGCGTGTTATGATCAATAATTTCAATCAAAGCTCCCTTTGATTTTCATTTTGATTTTTTACAAAATCTCTCCTATTATCGTTTTTACGGCTATTGGGAATTTTATTTTTTTTCTAGTTCAGCGACATCTTTGATAGACGTCACGGTATCTTTAACCATTTCTCCCCACTCGTTTATTATTTCACGTCTTTTATACATTAAACCGTTTCCACGAGTCGAAACGGTAAAATGTTTTGTTACTCGTTCAGCTATACAGTTTATTTTTGAAAATTTCATCGGCTTCAGAATTTTAACGCTAGGTTTTTCATTTATCGGATAAATTCCATAAATAACTGCTGTTACAGGATACGTTCGCTCATAATACAGTTTGTCAATGCTAGTCAACATTCCTGGTTTGAAATCTTTACTTAGTACGACAGTTTTTTTATTAGCATGAACAAGATCATATTTGTAATGGATAATCCAATAATCTCTTTCTGTTAGCACGACAAATTTTATTCTGAAAATATATTTTCGATTGTCAATGTAGTTAATGATAGTTGTCGCTCGATTGTCATTCATTGTCGCGTCAATGATATCTTTGTTGCGTATAATCTTGAACGTTGACCAGACAGGAAATGCGCCATCTGCGTGAAATTCTTTCTTGGCGTCGTGAATTTCATAAATTAAACTTTTATTTTTCGGATCAACCATATCTCGCATCTGTAGGTCAGCAGATATTCTGTCGAGATTAAATTTATCTGCTTCACATGGCTTGATTCTTGATAATCTATCGGATTTGTTCATATTATATTTCAAACAAGTATTTAAAATAAAATATTATGTATACAATGTCTCGATGCAAATGGCTGATGGTGGGTCCATTGACTTCTTGTAATAAATCCTGTTAAAAGGAATTCTGCGGACAACACTTGCAGTGCGTTTGTAGTGGGAGTTTAGGACCAATACCTTGTCTGCGATGTGGTGTTGGAGTTAGAACAAAAGAAAAGTTGTGTGCATAATGTATTGAATAAAGATACAGAGAACTTAAGAGATACTATGATAATATAAAAAATAACAGTAACAACGCTATAAAATCCGTAGAGGATTATCTAAGTTTTCAGACAAATTTTAATTTAAACAAATAATGTTATTATATAAATGGAGCAAAATTATTTTGTAAAGCATTCTATAATAACAAGCTACGAATCAAATGCTGATGGTGTGATTAGAACATGTAGGTTGAATAAACCAGTTGATTATTTTAATAATCATGGCTATCTAAAATTTACTGTTGATAGGAAGAAAAATTATTGCTGTCACTGATTCAGATACGAGTGTTTCTTCTGGGTGATTAAAGATGGTCTTGTGATGGATCATAACCACGGTATAAAAACCAATAATTATTTACCCAACCTTCAGGATATTACACAGAGCGAGAACTCTGCACGGGGAGGGACTGGTAAATACTCAGAAATTCAGAGAGCGATTAAATCCTTCAATAAAGAGACTTACGAAGAAAGAATTTTTCAATCAATAAATACTGTTGCGAAATATTTTCATTATTCACCTTTATTCAGTACAAAATGTCGCAGAAAATATAATGAATCCGCTTTCTCAAAAAATGTAAACAAAAAATTATTTTATATTATTGTTAGGGAGAAAGACTATCATCTTTTGCAAGCAATTACCTAGAACCATATTTATTAACTATTAATTTAATATTTTTTACTTTTGGGTATGTATTGTACTCATATACTACTTATTTTTTCGACTTGAGCGAAAAGAGATAATTCTGTAAACATATATTTATCCGTAGATTGTGATTTGTATGGTCGTAATTAGTTAATTAACCATCTACATCGTGATTAAGGAAAACAATTAATGTTCGTGTAAGACAATTAAGAAAAATTATGTCAGAATATGAAACGACCGAGCACGTGATGTATTTTATTTATTCTGATATATTTTTTTTATTCTGAAATGTTTCATTTATTCTGAAAATTTTATATGAAATATTTTATTATTATTCTAAAGTATTTTATTATTCTGAAATGTTTTATTTATTCTGAAATATTTTATTTATTTTGATATATTTTATTTATTCAGAATATTTTATTTATTCTGAAATATTTATTTCTATCATAAAATCTGTTCGATTTGTATATCTTTGAGTACGTGAATACCCATCAGAATTAACACACTGATCGATTTGCATAATTTTGACTACCTAAATACCGATCAATTTCAGAATAATAATAAGACATTTCAGAATAATAAAAAAATTCATAATAATAATAAGATACTTTTTTGTAGTATTGTTTGCAAAACTGATCGATTTATATGATTTTGTCTACCTAACTACATATCAGAATTAACAAACTGATCGATTTTTTTTATGATTTTGACTACCTAAATACCCTTTGAGAAATTCGATAGATTTTTCAGTAAAAAATAATTCTGAGTGTAAAAAAATATCCACCTTGACTGTCAGGATGTTATTTTTACTATTTTCTTGAATCTTGGATTAACAGTTTCACGATGAAAATCTTAAGATTTTACAAGTAAAGTAATATTTATCGTTTCATTTCTCAAATCCAATAAGTGGCCTATTTCCTTTGTTAGTTTGAAATGTATTCTTGATAATAGACGGTTATGACGTCGTAGATAGGCCGGATTGATCGGTTCTTGTATAATCAAAAATCGAGGTGGATCTTCTGGTGTGAACGAATAAAGAATAAATCCTTGCTAGGCTTAATTTGATTTTGTTGTATTCGTGTTGTAAATGCCGTCGATTACTTCACACACAAGATTAACCGCGACCACAGAAGTTATATTTATGATTTCCGGGGATGCACGTCGTCCATGCCCTGCTGGATCATTGTTGTATCTAAAAACAATTGCTAGTGGTAGTATTTTTCTCCAAGTAGCAAGTATTTCAAGGAATTTGTCGTTGATCAGATCATTGACGGATTTTCTTAATTGGTCTACGTTATACCCAGGGAATTTAAAATTTATCAGTGTAGCTTCTGTCGACGAGTATTTAGTTAAAAATAGTTGTTTGTGGTCTGATTTATCAATTTTAATTATTACCTGAATTGCTTGCTGGTTAATATATTCCACGTCGGATGCGAGATGATTTAGTATTTCTACGTGTTTAATGATTTCACTACGTGAACTTGATATATCAAAAATATGTTCTTGGAAGTACTGCCGTAGTCGCTGTAGTTGTGTTTTATGTTTTTTAATAATGATTTTAAAATATTCAGTAATTTGATTTGGTTCAATACTTGTACCTTTTTTTCTCTCCTCCGGGAAATATCTCGTTAATAAAAATCCAATGAATAATATCCATGCTGAAAAAGACAAAATTACTAGCAAACGTTTCATTTTTTATATCAAGTAAATGTTGTTTTGTATGATGGTTCAGCTTCGTTGTATGATAGTCTATCCTTGAATTAGTCGGATTTTTTCGGTTCTGGTAACGGTGATAGAGTTGATGGTTGAATTTCAGGCCAACCTAACACCGTTCTGATCGAAATCCGATATATATCCACGGCGTAATCGGGAGAATTTATCTCGATGACCGAAGACAGGGTTGGTTCATGAGCGGTTATTGCTATTTTGGATTCTTTCCCGGTGATAATTTTTATTTGACGTTGTAATTCCACATTGATTTCTTCGATTTGACAACTTTCGGTTGGTATTCCAACAACGTTCCCGTCGGGTGTACCATCTTGTTTATTTTTATTTGCAAACACAAACGAATTATTTGCTGGTAATCCGCCAAATGATTTTGATGTGATATTGGGCCAGCTGTGATATACTCGCAACTATGCAAGCGCGATCTCGCTTACCAGAATCGCAGTTGGAAAATTAATACTAAATTCAGGATTAGTCGAACTTACTGAGATCATCGTTATTTATGGTGGAATTGTTTGTCACGATATGTTGATGTAGCTCTCCTGACTTTGTCATTGATGTCATTATTTAATATATTTGTACCTTTAATACCAGCATAGTTGTATATTTTAATTATCTTGGAAAATCAGACATAATTCTATCACTGCGACTTGCTGATAGCAACGAAGATAATTTCGAGTATGATGTTGTCGCGGTATATAATTTTATCATGTAATCGGATAATTTTTCAATCATGCAAGTACATTTTTGGGGGGCAATAATATTGAAAACACCAGCAATTGTTGTTGTAGCTGAAATACAGATTGTCACAGCTACTGGTGCAATAATTGTCATTGCTGATAATAACACAACGGTTCCAGCAACAACAGCGGATGCTGAATAAACAATTACGTAACCGATAACTAGTCGTCGTCGACATTTCTTTATTTTACCGTGAATTGTTCGATGGTATCTTTCAACGCTGTTTGCCATTCACGTGCCTGATTATACATATAAAATTGCGATGCAACATCATTTTGAACGTCGATTTAGGTACTCGTTATCATTTTATGCAGTAAACAATTGAGGTGTTTCAGCTAAAAATTTCAAACACCACCAGTAAGATGTTGCGTTTAATGTTTTATCAGCTGCTTCCAGTTTAAACTCTGCTTCGGTTCCTTTCGGTTCCTTTATTCAATACAACAGTCACAACCCCGGCAAACTTGTCAGTGGAATGTCGCCGCGGATACTTTGTAAATATCTCAAATTTTGCAGCACTGAACACAGCCAGCCAGTACAGACCAATAACTGTTGCGGTATATTTGAGAATTTTATTTTATTGTGACCATGTTGCAAATCCTGATGATACCGTGTATACGATGTTGGTAATATGCCCGGGAGTTACTTCGGGTGGGATTTTAATGAGACTAATTTTATTAACGATCTCAGGAAACCCACTTACGATGTTTTCGGGTGTATTTTTAATCGTATCAATATTCGTCGTGATATCGGATAGTTTTCTGTCAACGGTGAGCGGAGTACCAAAGAATTCATCTGGGACTTCGTTAAGTTTTTTAAAATTTATGCGGAGATTTATAAACGCGGTTACGTGACTATCATACTAGGTCCGCAACGTGGATAATTTACCATATACGGTGTTGTAGTTAAAGTCTACATACTTATTTGTAGCTGCGTCTTCGTCAGATGTTGGATGTCTTAAAACCACTATTTTATTCCCGCTCATGCTGAGTTCAACTGTCATTGTGTCACCGGTATTTTTTAAAGCGATTAGCAACACATTTTTCACTTTCATCTCTGATGGTTGTAAAATATATACTTGAGTCTTTGATTTTCCGCTGTCAGTGAACACATGGATCTTACCCGGAATAGCTCCAATAACCCTGCGAACTATTTCATGCCATTTGATATCGCTGGTCTTTAGTTTTCCGTATCGGTCTTGAAAAATAAAAACCTCATCTGGATCTATCCCGGAGAGGGTTAAAAGATTATCAATTTCATCTTTGGTCGCATATTTTGATAAATCGACATCGTCGCGATTTTTCCTTTTACTCGTACAGAGATCTTCCGTAAATATCAACCATTATTCTTCAGGGATTTGTTTATTTTATCCGTGGTATACTCGTGCACGACTTTGTGAGGGGGTTTGGTTGATTTTTATACCACGTCAAGTACATTAATTACTTCACGTCCGCATATTGGTGGATCGGTTAATGTTTGTGTTGGTAGCGTTGAGTACCAGACTGGAATTTGAGGAGTACTTCGTACCCTATGCACGTATTTTGGAAATTCAACTGGCGGTGCTAGCCCATAGCAATCGAAATAAACAATTCATCGTGGATGTATCGCGTAAGCAACCGAGTGAGTCCCTGGATCATCACTGTTATCGAGATTAATAATTCCAGTTTCTGGATTATTCGGTTCACGCGGTAACTGATATCTCAAAAAACACCTCTGATATTTTTATATTTAATTGTTTAGTGGCATCGAGTAAATCAAAATTTGACATCGGCATGAGATGCGGTGCGTCTATCAGCGACGTTTGGGGTACCATGAGGGTGGAGTTCCTGGTAGTCTTAGACCTTTTCCGTACCACGAATGCGGAGTTCCCGGTAATCTTAGACCATATCCCTATTTTTTATATCCTTTTCCTGTTGCTTTCTTTAATGCCATTCCAGAAGCTGTTCCAACAGCACATAATGCAGCTGCTTTTTATACGGCTGGAACAGCAGCAGCTATTAACGCTGGTATTGCTGCAAGAAGTGGAGAAATACCACTGTTTTAACCATATCTTTATTAGCGCTCGCAGAAAGAACAAGTTAAACTCCAGTTTTTTATTTCAGTGCTTTATTAAAATGTTTAATCTGATTCTTGGGTAGTGACAGTTATTTTGGACCACGACTACAAATCTGATCTTGTTTTAATCTTATTTTCGTTCTGCAGTTTTTTGTTGAATTTGATTGTAATTTTGTTCACCTGACCTGGAGTCAGAGTGTCATTAACATGACTGTACGACATTTTATGATAAATACTTGCCATTTTCCAAATGGTGATTAAAGAGTTTACACTGGTGCATCGACTACTCTCATTCGACCTCTGCCACCTTCAAGTGACATTGCTTTGTCACTAAGTATAACCGCTATTGCTCTGTAATTAGCACCACCTGCATTTAATGTTGCTTTGATATGTATATCAACAACATATTGTTTTGATAGATCGAGATACTTCGACGAAAAAATAATAAATCGGATACAAAGTTCTAAAATCATATTGTGATATTTGCAAACCGGTATCCACATTTTGATCACGTCCCATGAATGACATCAAACGATTATATAAACGTCCTGTATGACTTTGTTCATAATTTAGTTGTATATTTTCTGTTGGTTCTTGTTGTCCGTTTATTCGCAAAGAAATATCTGTGTTACCTAGATTTGTCAAATATCACATGAGTACGTTCTTGATTATTTAAACGATCATAGTTCTGAAACGCAATAAAAATATGCCGCGGTACAGAAACACATTGCTGTGATGCTATATGCCATGCAAACTGACGGTCAGTATCACTTTGTATACTATTCGTGCTTGTTGTCAACCATGACAACAAGGATTTACCACCTGTGTCCATGAAAGAAAGTAATTTTTGTTCTTCTGCGATCGTTGGAGTCATCACCGGCATCCACAAAGAAATTTTTGTTAATACTACTTTACTAGCATCACCAGCAGGTCTCCAGACTGCATCGTTATCATCACACGTTCTCACAAAAACAACCGTGTGTCTAGCTCCATAAATAACTTTTCTAACAATCCTACAAAATCCCAAAAATATGCGATAGTGGAGTTGAACATGACAAACTTCTATTACCTCTTAGCAACATATATTTACGCGCTGCAAATCCCAAGTTGAAATTTGGATCAGAGCTATGAACTACTGGCGCCACATCAGCATCAACATTTACTGCAAAATTTCTTGGTCGTCTTATATTATACAGATTCTCATCGGGCTGACCAGTATTATTTTTTACAAAAATCTTTGTGGGACCTGCTGATCTTGTATAATCATCAGAATATCTTGTCAATCCTATTATTGTTGTAGCAACGTCGACATCTCTCTTAATTGATTCAATATTTTTTTCCATCAATCATATATGTGGCGCTATCAAATAATGCCATAATACCATTGTTGACAAAACCAACTTGTACTACATCTGCGTAATTAGTATCGTTTGTTCTTACAATTGTACATTCTACCTCAATAAAAGCCTCAGCGGGTAGGAAATATTTACTTGTTTCATGAACTTGTAGTTCAATTCTTCCATATTGTTCTGGTAATCGTGCGTCATAAGAATAAAACTGATAATCACGTACAGACTCATCTTTAAGGACATGTGCTTCCATGTCAAATGCTGTGTTGGACATGCGCTTGAACATTTTATTATAATTGTTTTAGTCTAACACGTTGATTACCGCGTTCGGGAAAATCCGCTTCTGATATTAAACTTGAAATATTATTCCCTGGTTCACCGAGTCCTTGATCTGCTAACGCCGCCAGTTTTTGATTTGCAGCTTGATTTATTATTTTACTGACGTCTGTGGACATAATTTGATAGTTTTACTGGTGGTTGTGATTTTCGTCGCATTAATCGTGCTAGTCTATCTTTGATCGCCGAGAACGCCTTACCAGCAACATTGATAATTACACCAGGAGCTTTTTCACGAACAACATCAATAGCTTTCATCGATAATTGTTTTGCAACAGGTGATACGTTTGGAGCTAACCTTCTAAATAATCCCTGAACAACATCACCAAGTCTATCTCCGTAAGTTGCACTGTAGATTGGTAATCGTGAATTTACTGCTCTGACCAGTAAGGAGTTACGATGATTATTGTGTACGATCATCTAATTTTCTTTACCATTTATCTAATTATGGTGTCAACTATTCACTGTAATCATCAACGAGTTCATCAATAAGTTCTCGGTAAACACCGATATCCATAATACCACCTTGGAATAATGGCCGAAAAATATCAGCTGCTTCATTGGTTATTTCTGCTGAGTTATTTCCGGCACGTTTTCCCCCTATGAGAACTTCTAATCGTGACACGTCATTGAGGATATTATCAGGACAAGCAAAATTATTTCCCAAACCACTTCCGGTTGCTCCTTCTTCTGTTGTTTACTTAAATAGTCTCAAGGGTTGTCATTCTTCTTTTGATTTTTTTTAAGTAACTCTTCAGATCTTTTAAGTTCTGACATCAACTTTTGCAGCGGTGAAAAAGATTGTTGTTGTTCTATCTGTTGCTGCGGTGGAGAAAGTTGATAAGAAGGTTCCTGCTGGGAGAGTTGTTGTTGTTGAAGTTGTTTATGTGTCTCTCTATAAAGTCTTCGTACTTATTCATCAAGACTTCTGTATTCTAAATCATATCTGACTTGTTTTTGTTTCTGTATACGCGATGTATCCACTTAATAAGATTATCATCACTTACACTTTCATATTCAGGTTTTAAAATATCAGATTTATTAAATATACTAATTAATTTTTTTAAAGTTATTTTTCTCTTTTAGCATTTCTAATATCTTCGACAACACCTTTGTTAAATTTTTTAATCAGTTCTATTTTTTCTTAAAATTGGTTTAGGTTTAGGTGCAAGTTCTTTTTCCACGTCGGCAAATTCAGCACGAATTTTACCAGTATCTTTAAGTAATTCTTCACCGACGGATAGAGGTTGAGCTGCAGCTATAGCAGTCGGAAGATCTCGTAAAATACTACGGATTGTTTTGATACTGGAAGAAGATCTTCCTTGATGACAGCTGTAACATTTTCAGTAGCTGCAGTCATGGGTTTAAATAACTTTTTAGTGTCTTCTTCATTTTCATTTTGTGCTTGCTGCTGCGCTTGTAAGTCTTCTCTATAAGAATCTCTAACAGGAAGAAATTTTTTGATTGCTTCTACTCGTTTTCGGGCTAACCGAGCAGTATGAGATTCCGGATGTACCATTATTTATTACAAAATTTTGATTTAAGAAAAGCAGCAGAGGGGGGTGTGACCTCAAGTTGGTTCGTTTTTGTAACGTAATTGCTCGCGAAGTGTTTTTCAGTTAGAAATAACGTTGACTAACCCCCAAGAGGGAAACTCTTTGGGGATCTCTCGGAGAGAACCCTCAATGTAGTTAGTTATTTTGATTTTTAAGGTTATTAATTCCTTTTTAGGAAGGCTTATTTCGGTATTTGGACGCTTCTACAAAATGGTTTGGAGTGGTATGGGAGTGTACTTTTCAAGCAAACTCAGGGGCCCCGAGTGGTATAAAGCGCTAACCAATATGGATCACTGCAATACCACCTCTGTCTGCGTGGGTTCGAGTCTCGGATTCGGCCAATGTGGGTATGTGAGAAAGCATGCCAGTAGCTTCTCCTTGGACGGTGATTCTTTCCATGGTTCAACCGTGTTCTTCCTCCACCATTAATACTGGCCGCCATGTGCAGCCTATCGTGTGCTTAAAAATGGCGTTAAACACTACAACATCAACAGCAAAAAGAACTTACTTTTTAAAAAAAGGTATCCCCACTAACTTTATTGGGTTTTCTGAGGATTCTCAGCTGTGGTTAATATGGTGGGGGGATATAGCTGAATTTGTAACTATCAGTTCGTGCGCATGATATCATATATGTATATTGTCTTGATGTGTTCTCTGGTTATTTAAGGCTTCCTTAAATTATGGAAGGGTATATTTGCTTTGCATTTAGACCTTTGTAGCAAATTACTAATCTCTCATTTATAATGGTTTCCAAGACAACTTATCCAATATCGAGGTCATACGTCCTGGCATGTAGTCTTAATTGGATGTAACAAACCTGACTGCTCGTTTCTGTATTCTTTTCAATTTCATCTTTTAAACTCTGAGAATTGGGGTCCTGTACTGTACAAGCATATTTTAAAATAGGTCTTACTAATCCTTTGTTCGCGAGTTCTTTGGCATTGTATGGGCAAGATGACAATATACGATACGTCTTTATTGGCTTGAAGTTCGAGTTAAAACTCAAGGTTCTATTTCAGATCACAGTTATTTGTGAGCTTTAAATATTTTATTTGATTGATGTTTTTTAACATAGTATCTTCGAGTAAGTACGACATATCGGTTTTATATCATTTCTTTCTTGTCAATAATTGTATGCTGCATTGTCAAGTTGGAATCGCATGCCACATTTTTGAACCCTTCGCCCAAGCTTTTTTAATGTCATTTGCAATATCTTAGTATCAGGCTATGTTTTGATTAATTTGTAGCATATACAGTCATCTGCGAATAGTCGACGTTCTTAGACAATTTCAATTAGGATGTCACTGGTATTTCTAGGAGAAGAGTGCTGGACAAAGTAGTGTTCCTTGCGGTACTCTAGCTCCTACGTCGTACTAATAATATGTATATTTACTTTGCATTGTTTTTTAGTTTTTATTTTTTATATTTCATTATATGCTATTGTAAAGTAAATTGCATATTGAACACAAACTTGTCCAAAATCGAGTTTATTTTCTATTTGACCTGAATTGTTTTATGTTTTTCTTTTATTCTATAAACAACTAAGACGTGGCTAAAATATTCTCTGTATGCATGGGTTATTATCAGGATCATTATTAATATAAGCAAATATGTTTATTTGTGTCGGGGTCTATGGTATTCGCATTCCTGAAATTGTCCCGGTTATATATTACAATTTGAATCTGAGTAAAAGACTTTCTAATAATTTTGCAATCATTTAGAACTTTCTCGAAGGTTATTTTGCATTAGGCAACGTTTTGTTTCTTCGGTTTTTTTCGTTTAATTGTGAGCTGAGGTCAGGTAGAGGAATATACAATCTTGTCACTGGAAATATTATTCACTCGTGCCAAATAATCAAATTGTATTATTGATGTGTCCATTATTAATTTGGAATTTATTTCTTCAAATTATTTAATTCAATGATTCTTTTCTCTGGAAATGCAGAGTGCTCACAAAAATAATATTCTTGGATAGAGATATTCATTAGAATTAAAACCTGCAATTGTATTAGTGTTTCAATAAAAGACTTTTGGCACATCAGCATGATACAGGTCATCACAGACACACCAACTCCGTCAGCATTGGACTTAATTTGGATTTCTACTAAGTTTATTTAGAATTTTAAATTGTTAGGACTTGTGTCTATAATTATATTGTTATTTCCGGTTTAAAATTTGTAAGTTCTTTTTAAATTTTCACTTTTGTATTCAAGACAAAGAAATTATTTATTGAATTTTCGAAAGCTTGTTGATTTTCACTTTTTTGTTACTTGTTTAAAGAGCATAGACTCGTAACACCAGCCAGTTGTGGGACTATTTGTCACTACATATATTTCTCGGAAACATGAAAAGCGCCTAGTCAGCGTTGAACTTTGCTTGCAATTCAACAATTCATGGAGGATCTATCAAAAGTGTTTTTCAAAGTCAAGAATACAAATTGTCTACTCGGTCACCTCTATCGACCTATTTAGCCCGATCATTCATAACTTAGCAAGGTTTGTTTCGAACTGTAATCATGTTTATCGTATAGTTATTTAAGTGCTTCAGGATGTTAAAACAGACCACATGTTCAAGCTCTTTAGAAAAAACACTAGTGAGTGAAAACGGGCAGTAATTATTGGCCAGTTTACATTCTTTTAGTAGTGGCCATGCCAATTATTTTCCAGATACCAATCCTAGGGATGTTGTAAATGTCCAGTGACTGTTAAAAGGTGTGTAAGTACTTTTGTCAGCTCAGATTATAGAGCCTTAAGTACGTTTTGATTGTATCATCCGCTCCTGGAGTGTTTGATAGGTTTAAACCAGATAGCAATGTTTTAAGTCCTAAACATGTCATTACTGTATTACTCGTTTTGATACCTTTGGGGAATATACAATGCGAAGCCATATCATTATAGTAGTCAAAACAATGCAGAATTGTGTGTTGATTGTATCGGTTTCTACTAGTCTGGTGTCTGTCTTTGGTGAATGAATGTCATGTGCGTCATGTTTTGCTCCATGTATTACCGGTTTCAACTTATGTTGTTGACGTCGTTGTGTGAAATATAAATTTTAAACACACACACACACACACACACACACACACACACACACACACACACAATCATTCAGCTCTTACCCGTTTCAATTTTGTTCTAAATTTTTCATTGCCGGTGAGTTCATATATGGGTCACCCTAGAGTCAGATGAGAAATTTGTTTTAAAAATTACGCCATACTGTATGTTTGCATTAGAAGCACTCTAGAGCCAACCAGGAATTTAACATTGTGTGTTCTTGAAGCGAAACGGGAACATTGGGAATAATAATGTTATTTTTAAATAAATTAAAATCTAATACGCCAATCTTTACAGTCTAGCTACCTGTTTTGTTTCTAGTGCGATACACGCATCCCATAATCCTGCAATCGCTTTTTGATCACTATCCAACGACACAGACTACAATCCAGCAATCTCATTAAGATCAGATCTCCGCTGTCAACCGTGAAGATATGACGACGACATTTTAAGGGTCATGTTCTGGTGACCTTTGAATTTGCCAATAAAAACGCACCTTTAAAAAATCTGACAGTGACTCATTCGTTCCGTACATATTGTTATTCTTCATTCTCACTGCTCAGTCTCCAAATGAAAGATATAAGACTTCATCTGACTAGCTGTCGTAATAAGACTCTTGAAGGTTCATATAAGAGAACTGAGCAATCAAATTCATTCCTGTATTGGATTATAATCTCATATGTTAAAATGATTTTGCAAACTAAGTCTGTGTTGTATTTAGCTATTATTTAAGAAGAAAAACAGTTGTTTGGATTATTCAGTGGAATATAACTGGTACATTATTTAATATTGCTAAAGAATAAAGATATCTTTTCATACATTTTATTTCTTTGAGGTCAAGGTCATAGTCATATATTGGAAAACACATTTGCTGGGTCAAATATACCCCGGTCAGATTATATGGAGAATTATAAGCCATTTATGTCAAAAGGTTCTATTTCACTTGTTGGTGATTGGGTCAATCCTATCCCAGTAACAAATATTAAGGGAAGCAGGAGCTTCTCGCAATATCTTATTAGTAGGTACTCTGCCTTTGTCTGAGGAGTCTATATCTGATGAAAGTATTCTTGTTTAGACAGTAAAGCGCGTTTTTCTTCGAATTCCACTCCATAACGTTAATTTGTCTTCACACCTAGTTTCAAGAACAACGACTATCAGTGCTGTGAATGTCTAGCCAATTCAGGATGTTCATTCATTGATAGGCAACGACTTAGCTGGAGATAAGGTTGTGGTGAATCCACTTGTAACTGTCAATTGTAGTATGGGTGAAAAATCTGATCGTATTGAAATGAAATCCCTTATTTATGCCCTGCTTGTGCAGTTATTAAAGATATGGCAAACAACGCGTATGGGAAAGATTTTTTAGGAAATTATTTCTTTGCCTGACACATGCGTTGGTCAGACCTTTGATGAGGACACTTCTGCTCCTGTTACTGATCAATAAAAAGGTGTTGATCATTGTGATCATATTTTAACTACTCATTCTCTTATTTCTAATCAGGCTGGCAAATGACATTCACTTGTCGTAGAAAAGGAAAAGTATCATGATGTCTCCTGTTTGTGTCAGAGGGTTATTAGTGAAGCAGTTTCTGCAATCGTAACAACTTGATAGGTTTGGGAAATGGGGTCGTTATGATAAAATCAAGACCACCTGAGGCATTCGCTGATGAAGAGTGGTCAGTGAGCTATCAAGCTGTTGCTCTTATGTCATATAGACAGGAAATCATAGTTTACCTCATGAAATTATCTTGGCTGTCATTTAGGATTCAATGAAACGTATCAGAAGTTCTTGCATAATTTTTACATCTTCTTACATCATGTTTCAAAATATTGTAGATCTTGTTGTATTTGTCAATGGCTGGTTTCAGTTGTTTTCAACTAATTTTTGGAACATATGATCCATGGACTTGTTAAATGTAAATTAATTTTTACAGATGAATCTGATTCTAATCTTTTTAAATTATATTTCTGATTGTGAATTAGCAAGATATAATCTTCTGTCTACTCATTCAAAATTACAATTAAGGGAGGTCAAAAGTACAAAGGTAAGACTTTTTCAACCTGGTGGAAAAGTTCTGTCTCTTGCCAATTCTTCAAAATCCTAGTTAGGTTAGATATCAACTGTCCTTACAATGTTAAAAATAAACTGATTTTGGAAATGTTTGGATTATTCAGTGGAAATAGAAAGTGCTCATTTGACTCTAATTGAATTTGGAACTAGTGTGGATTATTAAAAAAGTTATGGATGACACCATTTTGACACATCAGGATTGTTGACAATCATGTACATTCTTGGATCTGAAAATTATTCGTAACATTTCATTCTTTTATACCCTAATATGATTATTTTGGATTCAGTTCATAATTATATATTACTCTCACATTTTCTTTTTGAAACACTGATAATTAAATTCTTTGTTAAGTTTTACAAAACTTATCAGGTTTTCTTCTTTCTATGATTCAGTTTATGGCCATAGACTTGTAACAGTTACTGATACCGATGACAACCATCTATCCAACATGACTTAATCCTCATATCTTATGAGATCACACATGTATGCATGTGAACTGTGATTATAATCCATGAAAATTACCAACAGGTATACATGCAAGAGGATAGTCATGTAGAGTAAAAGATTGTGAATTAAATTGGAAACCAACAAAATACCGCTCTACTTGAAAACCACGTCTTTGTGATTGTGACATGATAAAAACAATGAACTGCGCTTGTTTTCTGTTTTTTTGGTATTTATAAACTTTTGTTTTTAAAAGGAAATTACTCGACTTGTACTCTCTATAAATCCACAAACCCCTGGTTTCGTACATGTGCACCGAGTTGCCAGTGGTTTTCCATTTCCACCAACACTAACTCAAACTCTGCCATGCTTATTATTTGATGCTCAATAGCCATCGAGTTATTAATTGTACTGAAACTACTTTGTGTTGCCATGAAAGTTTTGGGATTGACACTTATTCCAGAATGCAGCGATAACGAAATAATTTTACCAGCACCATCTGTGACACTGGTTCCGACAATTCCACTGGGTGTAGCTATAATAGTCAATGTGGTTGCGATTCATAGCACACTGAGACCAAAGGCTGTTGCCGTGTCGATTCCACAAATAGTATGTTACACATTTAAAGTTTACCAGTTCGATCTTCACAATTCACAATCTCATCTGGGTCAATATCAGCAACAATGTGGCTGGTAAACTAAGCCAAATATCAGCCAAATCTGCCTTGGCGGAAAATCTGCTCAGATTTACATCAATACATCATCTGAGTAAATATTAACATACATTTTGAAGAATGTGAAGCAATCTTGAATTTTATTTCAATAAACATTTGATGGGATGGTGAATGCTCAGGTGCATGCAATTCTTTAACAACAACATGACCATATATTGTCCCATCTGACAATGATGTCTCTCAGTCTTGTCTATATGTCATGGGCTAAATAAGTAACGTTTTTAGACGCTGGTTCAAGCCAATACAAGTCAAAATATAAAATATGTTTGGGTCTTAGCATGTATGTTACCCAATGCATTCTAGGTCCTGTTGTCAAATCTAGGTTAACAATGCCGTTTTGCATTATTTGTGAAATCCTCGACGCATGTTTCCCCGCATAAAGACACCTCAAACATGTTTGATTTTACCACTGCTAACAGCACTAAAATTTCTGCCACGAATGAAAATATCCCACTGAACATTTGCATTTACTGGTAGCGGTATATAATGGAAAATCTTTCTCTAATTAGAAATTATAATAATCATTTTCTTTTAGTTTGTTTACTCTATCAGGATCATAAACTGCAATCGCTTCAACCATGGATGGTACTTCAGTGTTTCCTCAACAGTATTATTGTTACTGGGTGTTTTGATAGACATATATCTTAGCGATTCTTTGTCGGAGTGCACAATAATACTCACTAATAGATCCACAAGGTCGGAAAAGCTGGTGCCGCATTTAAGACACATATACCAAACTGTGATGCTCGCAATGTAATTTACAGTATACATAATGGCAAGTTCAGTTCAATAGATAACATTTTCCAAGATCAACATCTCTAGAGTCATTATATACCAATGCCACTGAACTTTCTATATTTATAAATTGTATTCGAACATAAATAATCATCTATGTTTTATAAAAATCATCATTTTTGTTTCTAATTGTTGCGAGTAATTTGAAAACCATTTGTATATGCTGGCAAGCTTTCTCAAATACCCACATTAGCCAAGCCTGTGACTTGAACCCATGCAAATGTGGCATGGCAGTGATCAGTAATGGTGACCCCTTTAGACCAGTTGGTCACCTCCAGGACCCCTAACTTTTTTTCTTCGAATGATGGTGTACGTAGTATCAGGCGTATGTGCTCCTCGGCATATACATATGGTCTTCTAAATACTTGCAGTAAACGTTATTTGATGTTATGGCCATTTGCTGTAAAATATACCGCTTTGAAAGTGATCTGCAAACCTGTGGTAGTGCTTTTTAGAAAACATTTTTACACCAGTCTGCATCAACCAAGGATAAATGTCAAATATATTTTTGTGTCTTAATATAATTTTCTTTAATTCAGTATCTGATCAAATCAATGAGTGCTAATTAATATGACCTCAATGTATTATACCAAAACATAAATGACCACTGCTTTTACAATTACACCTGATGTTCTTAAAGCACTGCTTATATATTGACACTATAGCTTTTCTCTTTGCATGTGAATCTCTTTTTACAAAACTTATAACACTGCATCATTTGCTTAGATTCTTCATTGTCGAAAAAAGTCTCCTATTCAGGTCAAGGTGTTGTTCGTAATTCAGTATAATAATGCTAAAGATACCTTTCTCTAATTATTTTATTATTGATGATCTTCACTCTTAGGCTACTTAATGTTTTCAATGACATCACTATCATCATCATTGCAGTATTTATTCATTTTTGTGTTCTCTAAATGTTAACTATTTTATCTTTTTCCTGTACAATATCAAAGGAATTTCCAGGATTTTTATTCTTCTCCCAAGTCATGTTTACCGGTAGATCATTGCTACTACAAAAGAATTTCTATGTTCAGTAAATTAGCAATATGTCCAAGCTATGTCTTTAAACAAGTCTCTGACTAACCTTTATGATACATGTATGTGAAACAGTAATTTAATCTTTAGCTGTAGCACTGTGCATAATTCACTGATCTGGTACAATCATCCACAATTTGATATGCCAATACGTTCTTTCAAAATATTATAATATCAATCTATGACTGTGTGCCGTTTACATATAGTGCAGTAATTGTTTATCCTCTGCTGCATTTTGTATAAAATAATTACAAATTACCTCTGCCACAGTAAAATAAACTCATTGTAGTGGTGATAATTATTCCTATTTCTGCAGTTACACAAGAATTTGTAGTAAATCCACAATCAATAATATAGGCCTGAATGAAAACTTTAGCTCTGTGTGTAATGCAGAAGGGCCGCTTTCTTTACCACACATGCATTAATGCAGATCAGGGTCATAATGACAAATTTCTTATACAAGTAAAATCAAGAAAGTATTTTTGTCCATTTCTTTTGAATAATACCTTAGCAGACCCTTCGCATGCGTACCTGGTCTCAACTGATCTACTTATTTTGTTTGGTTCATGAGTCAACGACTGGTAGTAGGACTAATTAAACCACCAATTCACATGGGAAAAGCACAGATGTAAAAAATACAACCTTCCGATTGGAGTAATAAAAAAGAAAAAATAACCAAAACTAAAAGAAAGAAATGTGAAAGAGCACGATAATTTGTTTTCAATAAATAACATAAGCCTTTTATTTTTTTAAAATCACCATATTTAATACTACAAATAAGCTTCTCTAACTCAAAACCATAAAACAAACATGCAATGTTTTAAACCTGAACATGTTTACAAGGTTGACAAGTCTGGTTGACATTAGTGTGTCGAGATTAATACAGCAGTTGCCGAGAGACACACAATGAAGCACGATGGACGAAAAACAATACCAAAGCACAAAAATGGCGTTAATAGCAAAAGCTCACTTGGCTTTATAGTCAAGTTATGTTAAACAAGAGCTCCTTCAAACAACGATACTCCGCTGGCCAAAAGGAATTTCCAGGAACCAACGACTGTTTCTTTCTGGTTACTGATGGTGTGGAAACTATTACTGATATTCTGGAGGAATAAGACTATTTTCAAAATGGCCACGATGAGAACCATAATGGACGCAAGATTGGGGCCATTTTGTATGTGAAGTTTTCTGGTGAAAACTTTATGTTGATATGACCATTCATTTAGGAAGAGTAGAGATACAATGTTTTTCAAGATAGTCATTGTAGCAATCATACTGTCTGTGCAGATAGGCGTCATTAAAGACCAACCTTAAGTCATAGGGCTTGAACTTAGGTAAAAAGACCAGGTATAACCAAACAAGCATTCAAGTCTTCCAAAATATAAATTTACTTAAATAAAATATAAAATCAAACAATGTCAGAGAATTAAAAATAACTTAAAATTTGATGATGACTGCCATAGTGGTCATTGTGGATGTCACCTCCACAATGTTTTCATTTATGACCATTAAAAGCTTTATGGTGAAAACTAAACATCGAAGAACTATCCATTCAGACGAATGCACAAAAAAATCAAGATGGCCATGCTGATTTGAAGATTGGAACCATTGTCATTTACTTTCATTTAGGCTTGATAATAAATCATCTGGTGCAAAACCAAATGTCAATACGATTTCCGTTCATGAGATGACAGTATCAATATTTATACAATGGCTGCCATAACAGTCACATCTGATGTCAGATTAGCACCACAAACAAAATAAACGTGTTGTTTGTTTGTTTTGACCAACTCTTGCTAAATGTGACCTATATTTGCCAGTGATGTATGGTAATGTATATACATGTAATGATGAGTGTCATGATATTTTTATACAGATAAATATGCATTAATGTTCAATAATATTTTGCTTTGACCAACTCTTGCTAATAATTGGTTCAGCTAATAAATATAAAAATAAAAAAGTTTCATATTTCAACAGGCAACATTATCCAAGATCTCAGAAAGTTAGCTGAATGTAAACAAAGAACATAATTAGCCAAACCTAAAATGTAGGTCACTGTCTTACATTTTTTGCAAATGGGTAAAACGAACTCTTAAAATAAACAATCAGATTTCATGACTGTATAACAACAATTGTGAGGAAATATTAACTAAAAGCATAGCGATATATGTAGTTATGGGAGAATGAGACCAGGTCTTTGTGACTAACTTTGTCAGTTGATTACTGTACAACAAGAGTAAAATTGTTTCTGTGTGTCCCACTGTCGAACAAGAGATTGCGAGTTTTATCTTAAATTTTGTATTCTTTTTTGTATTTGTATCTTTCTTTCAAGCATCCCTATTTGTTAACTTAATTATACACTTTTTCTTAACCCTCCCATACCAGGACAGGCAATTGACCAAGGTTTGAAAATAAATGTGGCCAGCCATACTGACCAATAGATGCCATTAAATCCCCATATTGTTTCTTCAAACAATGCAGTTTAAAGACAGTACAACTTTCCAAACATTAAGAATAGGAGCAATGCAAATATATTAATACTAAATTCCATCTCCACCTTAAGCTTAATCTTCATTTCTGGTTATAATATAAAAATGCAGTGTACAGTTGCTTAGTTATAACTTCTATAAAACTTTTTAAATGAACACAACACTATATGATAAGACAGTTAATATTTTTAAAGAATCGTATATAAAGCCTCATTTCATGTAAGACTAATAAAATAGTTACCAAGTGCTATGAAACTGTTCAACTGTTTTCAAACATTTTGTATGAAGAAATGAAGTTATAATGTTCCTGGTCACATTATAAATGAGCAATGTTTTACATTACAAACAAGAATTATGTCATGGATGAACTTGTCTCAATGAGGGATCATAGCCAGCTGTCTTTCCAGAACGTGGAGCCACATATAAACCTGGTCCCGATATTTGGTTATCCTAGGATTGTATCATTCCTCAGAACAATCTATTATTTATCAGTCTAGATATATTATGTTAATTAACTCATTATTCGACAATTACAAATGCAAAAGAACTTTGAGAACAGTTTCGCATTTAAACCTTGATAAAGTTTTTAAAACGTTGAATTTATTTTGGTGAACAAATGTGAAATACATGGTCACGGAGAGGTTAATAAGACTTGGTAATAATTTGCTATAAATACGCCTCTCGACAGACCCAGGCAACACTATCATCGATGCCTTCTTTGCTTAACCTGTTGATTTGCTCATGTGTTCACATAGATAACTTAGCTTGTCGTTTAAACTCCTCTCTCACTGTCGATAATGTCCATCATCCATATGATTGAGAGATTTTGCAAAGCAACATGTAAATGCTAAACGAAGTGTACTGCATATAATTTTGGACTGCTTTGTTCCATGCTGCCACCTATCAGTTTAAAAGGAAGATAACTGGCTATGATCCCTCATTATTTGATTTAACCCATCAGGATCGAGATGATTTTCAACCAAAACCTTTCCCCACATCCCTTGGTATATCGTGTTACTAGCAGAAAAAACATACATTTATTTCTCATACTGATTATATTCAGACTTTGCAGTTACATTCTAACAAGCATGTACATACTGTGTCACACTGTCAAATGTGATAAAGCACATGCCCCAAAAATAAGCATAAACATAAGCACACAAAGGAATTGTAGGTTTTTACAATTTTAGGTAACACCATCAACAACACTATGACGAAGCTTTTTTGCAATACCAAATCACTAGAGCTAGTAATACAAACTTATTGAAATATGTTATATTTAACATGTAAGGAAGAGCAATCACCTTCCCGCTTTTGGCATTTGTGTTGGTATGGCAAGAGTGGTATGGGTAAATAGCACCACATATTTCATACATATCTGAGTATAAGTTAGCTCAACGAATACAACAGCCAATTCTTCCCCCCACTCTGGGCTAATTGGTAATAAGCTTAATGTCTACCTGTGAAATATCATACATGAATGGGTCACTTAACAAATGGGGGGGGGGTTCAGCTAACTTATTCTTTCCCCCACCCTCAAACAAATAGTTTCTTATTATTAATGGGTTCTTTCGTAATATACTTAGGGTCTACAAGTGAAATACCACACATGGAATGGGTCACTTAATAAATCGGAGGGGGGGGGGGTCAGACTCAACTGACTGATTTTTCCCCACTACGATTAGTTGTGTTTTTTTTCATTAATGGACTCTTTCTTAATCTGCTTAAGGGTCCACATGTGAAATATAATACATGTAATAAGTTCATGTAACAAACTCATATAGGATTTATTGCAAATGAGCCAATACATCGAATTTAATACAGATTACAATTTCAGACTAATAACCTTTCAAAAGTCACCTACATGGAATAAAATACAGCTTTTAAATGTTGTACATACCTCTTCTTAGTAACCTAACACTATATTAAAATGGTCACCTGCAAGGTTTTTGCAAATAAATTCCAGACTGAGTGATAGTTTGTGAACTCTATTCCCTGATCGATAGGACCAAGGCGACATATGATATTAAATAGACTTCTTTTTTACTTCATTAGCACTTTTGTTGGGGAGACCTTCAGCCGCAGACCATTTGAAAAAATTATATGTGGCTGCAATAATATGTTTGTTCCCACTGTCTGTTATTGGAAGAGGACAGATAATATTGATTCCAACTAAACTCAACACTTTTGATGGCACTGGTACATAATTCAGAGGAGGTACTGCTTGTATTGGCCTAGATTCACTCCACTGTATTTATTGCAGTAACTGACATATTTTATTACATGTTGTTTCATCCCCATCCAGTAATACCCTTCTTGGCATTTCTCATATGTTTTGTCATGTGCACCATATATATTTACCTGTTCAAATAAAAATATAACAATTCAATTATTTATTAAAAGTCAAAGAAAAGAATGTTTACAATGTATAATTATTTACTTTGTGTACCACAGAGAGAAAGAGGAGTGTAAGACCATGAGCTAGAGAGAAATAAGGGAAAAACGAATTGAGATAGAACAAGACAGGAAGAGAGAGACAGAGGGAGATGGAATGACAGGGAGAGGAGTATGTGAGAGTTCTAGAGGCAGATGGTGAAAGGACAGGGAAAGAGATAGAGAACAGGTGAGAGAGGATGACAGAAAGAAAGAGATAAGAAAAGAAAGAGAGCGAGAGGAATAGACATATAAGAAAAGTGAGAGGGAGATAGAGGAGATAGAAAAAGACAGCGGAAGAAAGAGAGTAGAGGAAGAGAAAGAAAGAGGAAGACAGACACAGATGAAGTGGCAAAGAGAGAGAAAGAGAGGAAGACAGGAAAAGAGGGAGGAAGAAAGCGAAAGGGGTTAAGAGGACAAGAGAGAAGACAAAGATGAATAATTAAGGAAGAGAGGAAAAACAAGAAGATAGAATGTAAAAGAGAGCCAAGAGAACAGAAGACAGGGGGGAAGAGAAGGGAAGACACAGAGAGGAACAAACAGATGAAGAATGAGAAGAACACAAGAAATATGGAGATAGGATGCAAAGATGACTGGGAGGAATAGAGAGAAAGACACAGGTTATACAAGAGAGAGAGACAGAGAGAGAGAGAGAGAGAGAGAGAGAGCGAGAGAGAGAGAGAGAGAGAGAGAGAGAGAGAGAGAGAGAGAGAGAGAGAGAGAGAGAGAGAGAGAGACAGGGCCAGAAAAAGACAGTTATTAAGATATAGAAAAACAGAGGACGACAGAGACAAACATATTCCATCCCTGGAATGATAATGGATAATTCATGTTGATAGATGGATGTATAAATATATTAAGTAGCTTAGAAAATAGTGTTATATTGGTTGTTTTTTTGTGGACTACGGCCAATAGACCCAGTTTCTCTACATGTTATCTGAGTATCTTAGAGTTTTGCATTGTTATTATATTATGATTAATACTTCTTTAAAGTACTACTTACCAAAATGAAAACTTGCTAGGAATGCTGATACTTCATTTCTTTTAAGAAGTCATCTTTATAAAGTACATCACTGCTTGCAGTAAAGCATTTAACCTCAATTCACTCTTTCTCTTAATGAGAGCTTTGATAGCTGCCATCTTTGCTGGACTGGTGTCATCATTAGCATCCGATACTATATTAATGTGTAACTTATCATCCATGATTGTGAGTCAAGAAGTAATTTTAATGATAATCAACTTTATTTATACCAAGATTTTATGTCACCATATGTACTTATAAATGGGATTATAGACCAATATGCTTTAGGAAACACCTGGAACTACCTGTAATAATTACTATGTATAGAACATATGACATTTCTGGTGGGTTTTGCAATAGACAAGTATTGTGGCTTTATGTGTTTTCAAAATATGACCACCATTCCCTGATCCCCTGAACCCCCTAAATATCAGTTTGAACAATAACATTTACATGTAATCATCAGACCTGTGACACATTCATTAAATATACACAAATTAAGGAACACCTAGAATACTTACAACACTTGTTAAAAACTTGCTATTGCTTTTTTTTAATTAGCAATTTTAATAAAATACAAAATTATTTTATGCATGCTAATAAAACCTGATAAATTGGGACAATCATATTTTTTTCCTTGTGAGACATTACAAAATTTATATTGCCTCATCAGGACATACAAATCAGTACGTTCTTGAACAATTTTACGTCACAAGGACCTGATCTACATCCGAGTCACGTGACTTTAAACTTGTATCGCGGTTTCGTTTAAGCAATTACATGAAGAAAGCGATGAATATGATGATGAGAATGTATGTTCTGAGCCACCATTCATTAAAAATGAATGCCATAAAATGTCAGAGCACATAAAATAGATTCGAAACACTTCGCGATTGCTAAGGATGGCCGTTATACGGTTACTACAACAATAAATAGCGTCATTAGCACAAGACACATTAACGAAAAATGATGCAATAAGCAACAGACAACGCTCAATGCCTTAGTCAATATAGGCTTTTGAACTATGAACATTTGGAAATATGCAGTGCATTTAAACTGTCTCATTGTTACTTCCAATGGACTGGTAGGAAAGTTATAAAAGTATATAATCTCATTTCTTGGTTGCTTCTTGTGATGAGTATACTGTTTCCTTGTCGAACAACTGTATTTATTTATTTGCGAGGATTTGAATTTCGGCATTAACATATATTATTGAGCTCATTCTTTACAAAATGCATGTGTTTAAAATAATATATAGAACACTAACAACTTGCTTAATTTTGTGTATTTTTACATTCACAGTCATCCATGCGCCAATGGCTGTAATTTCACTCTCTGTTCACACTCTATCTCTCTCTCTCTCTCTCTCTCTCCTTCATTCTCTTCTCCCATAACCATTCAGAAAGAGATTTTGCTTCAAAGGTGCAAAAGTCTTTTTATTCCTCTGAAAACTGAAACAAACCGTGAGTCCGACTTCTTTTCGGGACATAGGGATCTCCATGCATTTTAGAAAAGGTATCAAATTAAATGAAAACTCAAACTGGAGCTATCTTAAATAGTCTACAATTTCTATATTTATTTATTTATTGGGAATTTACATTTTACTTCAGACAAATTGCAGGAAATGTGAAGCAATTTAATAATAAGTAAGTATTGCCTAACTAGAATTAGTTGTATCCCACTAACGTCATATTTAAAAAAAAACATAAATGAAATTAAAATATTAAATTTTTTTACATTTATTTCAGCTGACCATATTTGCTATGCAGATCAGTTTCAGTGTGATAGTGGTCAATGCATATATGCGTCCCTTCGCTGCGACAATCAAAACTATTGCACTGATCACTCTGATGAGAGAGAATGTGGTAAGTTTTAACGTCTTGTTAGCATTTGAAAATAGGGAGGTATTTAGAACGGTCTCGATTTAGGAGAATGGATTAAATTTTTTTTACTGTCGATGCAAATCTCCTGAATTCATTTAATGCAGTAAATGTTCAATGGAAAGTCATGGAAATTACCGTCTGTATCATAGTCATAAGTAGGTATTTCAGACCTTGAACCTTTTGGACCTATTTCTTTTGTGAACAAATCTTTAGGCAAACGAAACCAAAATCACATGTGGCAGAGAGGTGAAACAGTTCACGTACCTTCCTATTTATATATAAATGCCCTGGTTAACATTTCATGTAATTATATCACTTTGTTAATTTTTATCACAATGATAATATTTTGTTTTAAAGGTTTTGAATGCACGAGAATGTACTCCGTAAGGATGTTTAGATATGGGACAGTGATTATAGAAGGGCGTTCTTCAGAGAAACATTATGTTAATCACATGAGCAATAACATAATGGACATAATACTGATCTTATGACAGTTAACATTATAAACACCATTTTCAGCAGAACTCATGTTGAAATATAATCTGCGAGATGTCACTTCTTGAACATCCACGTTCATGGAATCACTATTTGGTACTTTGGCAATTTTGCACATAGGCACCTTAATTCAATTGGCTTAAAATGTCAACGGCGTAATGAACTAGATAATCACGTATATTATGGTAATGATGTCAAGAACTGGATTATAACGCATATTAGGCTAATGATGTCATGAACAAGTTAGTAAACCATTCAGTTTAATGATGTCATAAACTTGCAATGCTGCAATTCAGATCAATGATGTAATTAATTAGGCAATGACGCATATTAGACTAATGTAAAGGGTTATGATGTATATCAGGCTAATGATTTAATGAAGCATATATGATATTTTGAGTTTAATTCCAGTAGCTATTTCGGACGATGAAATCAAATGACAATATAAAGTGAAATGGAGACGAAAGACTTGTAAAATATTAAATAGAGCCAGAATTTTGTAATATATACTCAAATGATAATACAATCAAGATTATATGTATGCAGTGACTCACATCATATGTGTTGTTTTCTTTGTGACAAACGCTTCATAGCATGGGATAATAGTTATTATTTTCTCAAGTGTTATAGTAACTATTCTACATTAGGTGCAACTCCATACTTCGCGCATTTCAACTTGAACTTGTAAAACTGTCTGTATATATATATATATATATATATATATATATATATATATATATATATATATATATATATATATATATATATATATATATATATATTCTGAACTAAACAAGCGTCAATGATATATATATATATCAAAGCAATCAATATTGCTTCAATATTCTAACTCTTTCGAGTGGTATTAAGTCTGAGATACCACATCGAAGAATCCAATACAAAAAACATACCTGTTAAAATGTAGACAGGAAGAATCTCTTTTCCTCATATTCGCGACTTTAATAAATAAAGGACTTTGATAAGATTTTAACTCAGTATGATGCAGATGTAAAGGTTTTTAAAAATTTTGATCCATGTCAAATATAATCGTTTGAAGTAACTGAGGTAAGGATATATGGACATGAAAACATATTTCAAATGGTTGTCCAAATGGCTATAAGGATTACACGTAGAAGAAAAGAATACATTTCTTCATAACTAATGGCATTTGTCCCTTTTTGATCGTTTAAACATACCAACAAATCTCTTGCATAATTAATTTGGCGGTGCTTATTGTCCTGAATAGTTCCTAGTTTTATTGTCTGCAAGTTTGTCCTTCTTGCATGAAAACACAAATCTTGTATACGCACCATTCAAATCATATTGATTGCATTTGAATTGTACAACTGGGTCTTTCCATGCTCCATCCCTGATCGGATGGTTTTTTAATCTTTGTCAGAGTTAAATACGGACAATATAGCGAAAACCCTCACAACCGAAAACTTAGAACACTGGAATCCCCTCAGGACCGTGTTTGATTTTAATCCCGATATTTTCCTTCTTTAATGTCTTCGTTTTCCGTTCCTGTAAACTCAAAGCCTCAATTATGTACACGGAAGCATGATTTTACACCAAATGTCAGTTTTACTCTGAAAAATACGAATACAAAGCTGCAGTTCAGTTGAAATGTGGAAATATATATATTGAAGTAATTCCTAAAACGCATCATAACAGACTAAAGACAATTGACCGGTACTGTAGTGGTCTGATCTGTGGTACAAGGATCTGGAAAATGACCCATAGGCAAGGGACGTTTAACAAATTGTTGATACGTGAGCCGATACAGATTAATGCTTAAAATAAGGAAATCCGAGGACTATTGCACCAAAGAAAGATCCAGCTTCTAAGGTAAATTTATTAATAACTGAATGCTTGAAGATAAGCCATTTAGAAAGAATGTTTGTCTGTCGACTATATAATTCTGATCAATGCTATTCATTTGCAAGCGTGGTTAATATAATATTCTTTGCTTGTTTCTAAAACAAATATCAGGACTATATGGACTGCGCATGTTTCCTCGAATTCTTTGTATACACCGACGGAGACCTACAGAGTAATATTTTAAAGTCAGATTCACTCAAATGTTTTCCAATAGAGAAAAATCAGTACATACTTGTATTAAAGCAGACATGGTTGTCTTTTGTCTTCACTCTTTAACACTGATGTTTTCCATGCAGTTCTAAAGGTTAAAACGTTGAAAACACGTGCAATCGGCAAGGCTTACAGAGACGGATGATGTAAGGAAAAATTGTTACAAACTTGCCAGTGACATATATAGTTAATAGGAAATTGTGGATGACTACACAGATATTCATTAAATGGTTCAATAATGGAGATAAACAGACATATCGGCAGGACATACAAATCATTATGTTCTTGGACAATTATACGTAACAAGTACCTGGTATACTTACGAGTGACGTGACTTTTAACTTGTATCCCGGTTTCGTTTAAGCAATTACTCGGTTGATGAAAGCGAGGGATATGATGATGAGAATGTATGTTTTGAGCCACCGTTCGTTAATTATGACATACCATACAATTTCAGAACACATAACGGAGATTCGCGATTGCTAAGGATGACCGTTATAAGGTTATGAAATAGAGTCATTAGCACAAGCCACATTAATTAAAATAGATGTAACAAGCAACAGACAACACCCAATGCCTTATTCAATATAGGCTCTTGAACTAAGACCATTTGGAAATATACAGAGTATTTAAACATTGTAAAGTATCATTCTTACTTGCAATGGACTTACAGAAAAGTAATAAAAGTATAGTATCTCACTTATTGGATGCTTCTTGTGATGAGCATAATGATTTTTTCGTGAAACGACTCTATTTGTTTATGTATGATGATACTATTTTCGGCATTATCATATATTGTTTGGATAATTCTTCATAAAATGCATGTATTTAAAATAATATATAGAAAAGTAACATCTTTCTTAATTTTGTGCACTTATACACTCACTAACATATATGGTCTCAGATATGCATTTCTCTCTCTTTATTCTCTGTATCTTCTTACATAGTCATTCAGTAAGAGACTTCTTTTCAAAGGTGGAATGACTTTTTAGTCATCTCAAAGCCGAAACAAACCGTAAGTCCCAATTATGTTCGCGATAGATTAATTTCCTCTCATTTTCGAAACGTTATTGGATTAAATGAAAATTCAATCCTGAGCAATCTTAATTTTGCAACAATTGCTTTCATTATTTATTTATTGGAAATATACCTATTACTTTAGACAGGTGGTAGAAATGTAGAAATTTAATAGTAAAAAGTAACCACTAACTAACTAAAATTAGTTTCATTACCAAATGTCATGTTTTTACAAAAACACGAATTAAATGAAATTTACATATTAATCTTCTTTACATTTATTTCAGGTGACCGTATTTGCTCTGCAAATCAGTTTCAGTGTGACAGTGGTCAATGCACACATCCTCGTAATCGCTGCGAATATTGCCGTGACAACTCAGATAAGGGAGAATGTCGTACGTTTCAACGCTCTTGTCAGCATTTGTTGATAGGGCGAAATTAAGAAAGTTCTCTTATTTCGGAGAACGGATTATATTTTGCTACTGCCCATGCAGGTTTTGAATGCTGGAAAATATACACCGTAATTCAATGTATGTATGAAACAATGATTATATAAGGGCACTTTTCAGGGGCATATTATGCTCATCCTATGAAAAATAACATACTGGACGTAATGCTCATATTATGACAGTTTACATTATAGACACAATGTTCAGCAAACCTCATTTTGAAATATAATATGTGAGATGTTTATATTCGAAAATCCACGTTCATTAAATCAATTTTGGGCACCTTGGTAATTTCTAAACATCTTAAGCCAATTGGCCTTAAAAGTCAACGGCGTATTGAAATAGATAATCACGTATATTATGTTAATGATGTTATGAAATGTGTAATAACGTATATTAGGCTAATGATGGAATGAGAAAGGAAAAGAAGCGTTCAGAGTAGTAATGCCATCAACTTGCAATGCTTTAATTCTGATTAATGATGTATTAAATTAGGTAATGTTGCATATCAAACTAATGTAATGGAAAACATTATGATGCATTCACTGCTAATGATGGAATAAACCATTTGTAATGTTTTGAGTTTAATTCCAATTAGGTGTTTCGCACAAGGAATCAAATGACAATGTAAAACGAGATATAGACAAATAGCGTTTAAAGTATTAAATAGAGGCTTCTATTGTATTATATACTAAAATGATAATAAAATCAAGATTTGATATGTGCAATTGCATATATCACATTTGTTATCTTTTTGTGACAAAACGCTTCACAGCATGAGAGAATAGTTATTTGTTTCTTCAGTGAGATACTAATTATTCTAAATTTTGGTGTCACTCCAAAGCTGGCGCATTTCAAGTTGAATTTGTAAATCTTGTCATATATGTTGAACTAACGAAGAGTCAGTGAGGGAAGATTAATGAGAACATGAATACCCTTCAAACGAAATGCAGTAGAATTGAATTTATTATTAAATCCATGTAAATTCACACACACAAACACAAACACACACAGACACACACAAACACAAACACACACAGACACACACAAACACAACACACACACACACACACACACACACACACACACACACACACACATATATATATATATATATATATATATATATATATATATATATATATATATATATATATATATATATATATATATATATATATATATATATATATATATATATATATATATATATATATATATATATATATATATATATATAGATACATATATATATACATATAGTATCCCGTACTTCCATGTCGTGTCATAGGCCTTTTCTAAATCAAAGAAAACCGCTACTAAGTGTTCTTTCTTGATAAACGCATTGCGAATGAATGTTTCTAGTCTAACCAGATGATCGTTGGTGCTCCGGCCATATCGAAAGCCACTTTGGAAAGGAGATATTAAATTATTAGTTTCCAAGTACCAGACAAGCCGAGCATTGATCATTCGTTCTATTGTTTTGCACACACAGCTGGTGAGCGCAATAGGTCGGTAGCTGTTGGGATCTTCGCTAGCTTTACCGGGTTTGGGGACTGGTATTACTGTTGCTTCTTTCCAGATTTTTGGCACATTACCAGTAATCCATAAATCATTGAAGTGTTTCAAAAGAGATGTCAATGATGATTCTGGAAGGTGTTTCAAAAACTGGTAATGTATTTTGTCAGGCCAGGCGGATGTATCTTGGGCCTTATCTAAAGCCTCCCTAAGCCCCTAGTTTTACAGAGTGTTTCAAATTTGGTCCAGTCGGCCTTCTTTATATTCCATTGTGGAATTACGTCATCAATTGTAGAATTAAAATTTTCAAGGAATATTGGAAAGTGATCACTGATGTGAAGGTCACGAGCGACCTTCCATTCGTAGTCCAAAAGCAGCGAAGGAGAACAAATTGTCAAATCGATGCAAGTGTATGTACCCGTTCCTGGGTGTAGATATGTCGGTATTTTGGTGTTATATAGACACAGATTGTGTCTCGAAATAAAGTCCTCAACTTTGTGACCTCTGTCACTTATATGATTTGATCCCCATAAAATGTTATGGGCATTAAAGTCCCCGAGTGAAACAAATGGCGCGAAGCTGTTGAACAAGGTCGTCTAATTCGTTTGGTACTTGGTTTGTGTTTGGTGGTAAGTAAATAGAGCAAAATGTAATCTCTCGATGTAGAGTGACGCTTACAGCAATGGCTTGCAAATTTGTGTTTAAAGGGATGAAGCTATGAGGGGCGCGATGTTCGAGTCGGATTGGGATTCAGGTTGTTTTGTTTGAGTTTGGGCGTCTTTCGTTGCTTTTTAGCTGCTTTTCACTACGGTTGAGAAGGACGGGCCGGGGAGTGATGTTTTAGCTTGTACAAGTTTCCTAGCCTCTGGATAGGGGATGTTGGACGTGTATTTAACCCTCTGGATTTCCTTCTCCTGTTTCCATGTGTCACATTCTTTTAAATTAGCATGGTGTTCCTTGTCGCAGTTTACGCAATGTGGACTGGCTTTACACTCGGATTCCCGATGAGAGGTGTATCCACATCGGCCACATATTTGGTTTCTGGAGCATCGGTCTTCATGATGACCGTATTTTTGACATTTATAGCATCGGAGGGGATTTGGTATGTATATCTCAACCTTAACTTGTAGGAAACCAACATTGACAACTTTAGGTACCGTTGGTTTGTTGAAGGTGAGTATATTAGTGTTGGTGTCCTGCAGATTGTTGTTTCTTTTGATACGAATTCTGCGGACTGCAGTGACACCTTCATTTTTCATCCCCTCTACAATTTCTTTGTCGCTGACTCCAGCCAAGTCACGACAACGAATGACGCCTTTTAATGTATTTAGAGATGTGTGTGCGAAAATAGTTACTGGGATGTCATGAAAGATCTTAATTTTATGAATGTTCTCAGTATGTGTTTTACGTTTGCACTCCACAAGCAGACCACTTTATTTGATCTTTTTAACGCTTTTTGGTTTGCCGACTAATCCAAGCATAGTCTTTTCAGCTATAAATGGCGATTGTGCAGCAAGGGATTTGGTTTCATCTTTTGATTGGATGACCATGAAGCGAGGAAAGGATTCCACACTACATGGTTCATCATCAGAGTCAGTTCCAGTTTTGGTACGCTAATTTTGACTTCTTGGATTTTCCATCTTGGCTTAATTAAAATTCAGCACCCGTTCTCCCCACCCAAAATGGAGCCCAACAAGGGGACACTTTTCAAGTACCAGGGATACACAGATGCCATACTCAGTTGATAAAATTACCTTTGACTGACCTTGAAGTCGCCAATTTCTAAGGTCGGTACAATTACCCCCCCCCCCCCGATTGACCCGTTAATCCTCCGCCTTCTAGGAAGTCTTCTAAGACTTGGAAAAGGGAAAGATAAAGGAATTGAATATAGGGGCAACGGTGGTATCAACAGAGATACAAAGAGAAATATAAAGAAGGTGAGAGAGTAAATAAAGACTCCTAGCGCTTGGCGTGACCAGCCGATTTGTCGGAACTGGGCCCATCCCGACCACCCGTCTAAGAGAAGTAGAGGACAAAGTAGTGTATTGCATGGAAAGCCTCTGCTCAACTACCAGGATCCTTTCCTCCCCCGACACGAGACGCAACCCACGGCAAACAGGTTGCCTCTACTTAGTCGCCTTTTACGACACGTAGCGAGGCACGTCGGGCTAATTCTACAACCCCCGGACCCGCAGGGGGTGGTTCGATATATTCGCGACTTTTATAAATCGAGGACATTAAAAAGTGTTAAACTCGTTATGATGCAAATATAAATGTTTATGAAATGTGTGATCGATGCCACATAATAGCGATTTAAATAACTGAGGTAATGACTGCAGAACATGAAAGCATTTTTTAAAATTGTGTCCAAAATGGCTATAAAGACGGCATTTAAAGTAAATGAATATATTGCTCCGCAAATGATGATCATAGTACCTTCTTCATACATTTACCATACCAACACAACTCATCCAAACTTCCTTTGGTGGTGCTTATTGTCTGGAATAGTTCCTCATTTTATTGTCTGCAAGATTGTCTTTCTTGCATGAAAACATAAAAATTGTACACGAAGCATTCAATTCATATTGATAGTAGTTGAATTTTACAACTGAGGATTACCATCCTCCATGATCACTGATCTGATGGTCCTTTTAGTCTTTTCAGAGTATAGTAACGACAATATAGTGAAAACCCTCAAAATCGCAACCTATAAACACTGGGTTACCCTCAAGACCGAAAGTGATTTTATTCCCGATATTTTACTTCTTTAATGTCACCCTTTTCCGCCGCTGTAAATTCAAAGCGTCACGTCTGTACACCGAATGAAGAATTTACCCTGAATAATACTTATAATAAAGGGATGTTCAGTTGAAATTTGGAAATAGTTTTGTTTATGAAATTTCTGACACACTCTATAACAGATTAATGACAACTAAACGGCACTGTAGTGACCTGATCTGTGAAACTAAGACGCGCACAATGACCCAAAGGCACGCGAGGCTTAAAAAACAGTTGATACGGGCGCCGACACAGATTTGAATAAACAAATCGGTAGTCTGTTACACCAAATAAAGTACCAACTTCTAAGGCTAATTTAATGTTTTAATAACTTATTGCTAGATGTGAAGCTATTTAAAAAGAATATGTTTAGTAGTTGATTAAATTATTCTGATTGATGTTATACATTTGTAAGCATGGTTGATAAACAATTGTTTGCTTGTTTTTAAAACAAATATCAGGAATATATCAACTGTGCATGTTACCTAGATTTTGATTATTTGCCGACACAGACCTACAGAGCAGTATTCTAAAAGTCACTCTAATGTTTTCCAATAAAGCAAAAATATGTACATACATGTATTTAAGCAGCCGTGGCTGTCTTTGATCTTCATTCACAACTTCGTTGTTTTGCATGTAGTTCTACAGGTTAAAACATCGAAAGAACTTTAATCGGCAAGGCTTGCAGAGCGCGCTGATTTAAGGACACTAATGCTACAAACTTGCTAGTGACATATATATTTAACAGGAAATTGTGGATGACTGCACAGATATTTGTTTAATGGTTAAATATTGTAAAGAAACAAATATATCGGCAGGACATACAAATCATTATTTTGTTGAACAATTCTACGTCAAAATGACCTCATCTACGTCCGAGTCACGTGACTTTAAACTTGTGTCGCGGTTTCGTTTAAGCAATTACTCGGTTGATGAAAGCAAGGAACATGAGCATGAGAATGTATGCAATGAACCAACATTCATCAGTTATGACAGACCACAAAAATTCAGAGCAGATAAAACAGATCCAAAACACCTCGCGATTTCTAAGGATGACCTTTATATGGTTATGACAACAAGAAGTAGAGTCAGTAACACAAGCCACATTAACTAAAAGTGATGTAATAAGCAACAGGGAACGTTCAATGCCTTATTCAATATACGTTCTTGAACTGTGAACATTTTGAACTAGACAGAGTATTTTAACATCATGAAGTATCATTCTTACTTGTAATGGACTTATATCAAAATATTTAAAAGTATATTATCTCATTTCTTGGATGTTTCTTGTGATGAGTATACTGTTTCTTTGTGTAACAACTGTATTTATTTATGTGCGAGGATTCCATGTTCGGCATTAGAATATATTGTTCAGCTAATTCTTCATAAAATGCATGTATTTAAAGTAACATAAATACAAATAACATGTTTCTTAATGTTGTGCATTTTTACATTAATGACATATATGCTATCGTAACTGCATTTATCTATTGTTTCATACATCAGCAATCAGAAAGAACTTTGCTCAAACGTGCAAACGACTTTTATGTCTTGTCAAAGTCGGAACAAACTGTGACTCCCAATCATATTCGGGATACACGGATTTCCTTGCATTTTAGAAACGATAAGGCATTTAATGAAAATTCAAACTGGAGTTATCTTATTTTTTTATACAATTGTTCTAATAATTTATTTACTGTTATTTTTACATGCTAATATAGGCAAGTGAGAAGAACTGCGAACAAATTTAATAATAATAAGTAAGTATTACCTAATTAAAATTAGTTGTATCCCCGAAAGGTCATGTTTAACAAAAACACAAAAAATAAGTCAAGTTCTAATATTAATCTTCTTCGTTTATTTCAGTTAAGCGTACATGCCAACCAGATCAGTTTCGGTGTGAGAGTGGTCAATGCATACCTGAGTCAAAGCGGTGCAACGTTTATATAGACTGCATTGACAGGTCAGATGAGAGACAATGTGGTACGTTTCAACTGTCTTGTCAGCTTTTGAAGATAGGGAGGTATAAATAAAGGTCTCGCTTTTAGGAGAAAGGATTATAATTTCCTGACTCGATTTAACGCAGTAGCTGTTGAATGGAAATTTTGAGAATTTAAAGACTTTATCATAGTTATATGGGCGTATTTCAGACCCATATCTTCGGACGTTTTTTTTGACGCATTCTTTTTACTTTTTGGACCGATTCCTTTCATGAACAATCATTTTGGCATAAGAAATCACAATCACTTATGACAGAGCAGTGAAACAGTTCAGGTACCTTACTATTTATTTATAAATTCCCTGGTTAGATTTTCATGCAATTAAATTACTTTGTTCATTTTTTTTGACAATGATACGATTTTGTTTTAAAGGTTTCGAATGCTGGAAAAGCTACACCGTAATTTAATATATATATATATATATATATATATATATATATATATATATATATATATATGTGTGTGTGTGTGTGTGTGTGACAGTGATTATAGAAGGGCACTTATCAGGGGCATATTATGTTTATCCTATGAGAAATAACATACTGAACGTAATTCGCATCTTATGACAGTTAACATTATAGACACAATGTTCAGCAGAACTCATGTTGAAATATAATCTGTGAGATGTTTCATTTTAAACATCCACGTTCATGTAATCAGTTTTTGGCACCAATCTAATTTCAAACATTCTAGTCATCTTAAATCAATTGGCTTTAAAAGTCAACGGCGTAATAAACAAGATATTGACGTATATTGTGTTAATGATGTCATGAAATGAGCAATAACGTATATTGGGCTAATGATGTAATGAAAAAGGAAAAGAAGCATTCAGTGTAGTGTTTTCATAAACTGGCAAAGCTGCAATTCAGATTAACGATGTAATGAATTAGTTAATGACACATATCAAACTAGCGTAATGGAAAAGGTTATGATGCATATACGGCTAATCATGTAATGAACAATTTGTATTGTTCTGGGTTTAATCCCAATTAGGTGTTTCGTACAATGAATCAAATGGCAATGCAAAAGGAAATGGAGACAAATAGCTTTTAAATTATTAAATATAACCGTTTTTAAATATATACATAAATGATAATAAAATCAAGATTTGATATGTGCAAAGGCATATATCGCATTTGTTGTTTTCTTGTGACAGCAGAAGAAATAGTTTTTTGTTTCTTCAGTGAGATACTAATTATTTTAAAGTTGGTGCCACTCCAACGTTGGCGCATTCCAACTTGAAGAGACCGCCGTAAGGCTGAGAGGCGTTGGCTTTCCACCAGACTCTCTATTCATAAGTAAATCTATAAAGCCGCTAAGATGAATGTCACAAATATAGTCCATGCAGCGGAAGCATCCCACTACACTACTAAGGTCATGTAAAGTGTCAGCTGCAAAGATCTCTTCAAGATTACTAAAAAGCTAATACCAAGGAACAAATCTCACCACTTCCAACTACATTCTCTCCAGTCGACCTTCCGGACATGTTTGGACATTACTTCCGTGACAAAGTACAAACCTTTAGAGGTAAGCTTGACACCACAAGTTCAGTTGACTCGTCGTCACCATACATCTCGGATACATAATTTGAGCGGCAACCATTAGCAGCATTTGAATCTGTCTCTATGGATTTTGTACGTACAATCCTGATAAAGAGTGCACCACACTGATGTGAATTTGATTTAATTCACGGCTGCATGAGTACTTAGATCCAGTATAGCCTTCACTAGATGATGTTATTAATGCGTATCCCTCTCTCATCTGGGGAGTTCTCATCATATTTAAAAACTGCCATTGTAAAGTCTCTGCTGACGAAACCAACACTAGACCAAAACGATTGAAATGACCAACGCCCAGTTTCTAATCTCCCATTCATATCACAAACCTTAGAAACGGTTGTTCTATCTCAGCTTGTACCTCACCTAAATTCAAACAGTCGTTTTATCAATGTACAATCTGCATATCGCTCTTGCTACAGTACTGCAACTACTCTTCTAAACGTATTTAATGACATTCTCTCTGCGTTGGATAGCGGAAAGATTACAGTCCTCACCCTTCCTGATTTGTCTGCAGCATCTAACACAATAGACCATGATATATTACTTCACCGTCTCCAGCATGTATTGTGCATTCATGATACAGCCTTAATGTGGTTCAAGTCCTACTTGGTCAACAGGACACAAATATTATCTGAAATGGAATACACTCTAGCCCAGTTGATCTATGTTGTGGTTTTGAACATGGGTCTGTTCATGAACCTGTTCTCTTCATTCTGTACACTCAGTCTCAAGTATCATACATCATCATCCAGTGTCTAACCAATTGTACGCTGATGACACCCAAATATACAAGTCTAGCCATGCAACTGATGTTGGTGCTACCATCCAAGGTGTAGAGAGGTGCATTTCCGATGGGAAATCATGGATGACATGTAACAAGCTGCAGATGAATGGTGATAAACTGAGACCATTCTGATCACAACACAAAGACATTCTTATTCACATCCTTTACCTCAAACAATAAATATCAGCAACACCTACATTAAATTCACACAATCTATATGAAACCTAGGTGTTACTCTGGACAATACTCTCACATTGTACCAACATCTCATGAACATATGCAAGGCTGCATATCTTGAACTGATACGCATCAGCTCAATTCGCAGATATCTTTCAGTTGATGTCACTAAAACACTTGTGTGTTCATTAGTACTTTCAATACTGGACTAATGTAGCTCAATTCTGTCTGGTTCATCTGAATATCTGCTCCAGAAACTACAAAAAGTTCAAAACACAGCTCCTCGGATCATACTTAGCGTACCACGATCATAGCACACCTCCCCTCTACTCTTTACCCATACTTGGCTATCCATTCGATCCAGAATCAAACACAAAATGTGTTCCTGTGCTACGTTTCACTGTCAGACTCTAGTGCAACATACCTCTCCGACCTCACCCATGTGTACACACCAGCAGGATACTTACCCACCTCTTCTGACAATCGTATACTCATTATTCCACATATGAAAACAAAGTCATATGGACAGCGTTCTTCAGCATACCACTTAAGTGCCCACTTAACTTAGACACAAAGACACAGTGATCACATTCAAGAGGGCTATCAACACTTACTTATTTCGACTGCAAGAACAAACTTAAAGGCCTAATAATGTTTCCTATCATAAATATTCTCAGCATGATTTTTAATGTTTTCTAATTCCATTGTGTTTGTCTTTGTTATCATATTATTATATGTTTTTTATAGTATAGGTGTTTTCTAAACAATTGTAAATGGCTTAGAGCTTCTAATGATTAGGGGCTATACAACGTCCTCATTATTATTATTATTTGTAAAACCGTTTATATATGTTGAACTAATGAAGCTTCAGTGAGGGAAGATTAATGAGAAGATGAATAGCATGGAAACGAAACGAAGTAGAACTGGATTTATGATTAAGTCCATGCATGATCTTATATATATATATATATATATATATATATATATATATATATATATATATATATATATATATATATATATATATATATATATATATATATATATATATATATATATATATATATATATATATATATATATATGTATATATGTATATATATATATATATATATATATATATATATATATATATATATATATATATATATATATATATATATATATATATATATATATATATATATATATATATATATATATATATATGTATGTATCTGTCAAAGTGATCAATATTGTTTCAATACTCTATTTCTTTCGAGTGATATGAAATTTGAGATACTATACTGAAGAATCAAAAACAGACAACGATCCTATTAGCATTTAGAAAATTGCCTTCATTGGGTCGAATTATTCGCGACTTTTATAAATCGAGGACATTAAAAAATTTCAAACTCAGTATGACGCAAATATAAACGTTTATGAAATTTGTGATCCATGCCACATACTAAAGATTGAAATCACTGAGATAATGCCATCAGGACATGAAAACAATTTTTGAAGGGTGGTCAACATGGCTGTAAAGACGGCACTTGAGGTATAATAATATATTGCTCCGTAACAGATTGTCTTCGTCCCTTCTTCACACATTAAACTTACAAACACAACTTTTCCAAAATTCCTTTGGTGGTACTTATTGTCTGGTAGAATTCCTCATTTTATTGTCTGCAATTTTGTACAGCTTGCTTGAAAACACACCTATTGTATACGAACAATTCAAATCATATTTATAGTAGTTGAATTTTACAACTGAGTCTTTCTGTCCTCCATCCCTGATCTGATGGTCCTCTTTGTCTTTAACAGAGATAAATAAGGACAATATAGTGAAACCCATCACAAACGAATCGTCAAAACAGTGAAATACAATCATGACCGAATTTTGTTTTACTCCTAATATTTTCCTTCTTTAATGTCATCCTTTTCCGCCGATATAAATTCAAACCCTCACCTTTGTACACCGAAACAATATTTCACCCTGAAAAATACGCATAAAAAACGGAAGCTCAGTTGAAATTTGGAAATATTTTTGTTTACAAAATTCCTGGCACACTCTATAACAGATTAATTACAAGCGCTACTGTAATGGCTTGATCTGTGAAACAAGGACGTGCTAAATGACCCAAAGACACGCGAGGTTTAAACAACACTTGATATGGGCGCTGACACAGATGAAGGCTGAGAATAAACAAATCAGAAGTCTGTTACACGATATAAAGTACCAACATCTAAGGCTAATGTCATGTTTAATAACTTAGTGCTTGATGGTAAGATATTTAACAAGAATATATTTATCTGTTGATTAAATAATTGTATTGATCCTATTCATTTGTAAGCAAGATTAACAGAAAACTATTGGAATGTTTTTAAATCAAATATCAGGACTATATGATCTGAGCATATTACCTCAAATTTGATTATTAGCCGACGCAGACCAACAGAACAGTATTCTAAAGGTCAGATTCACTCAAATGTTTTCCAATAATAAAAATCAGTACATACATGCATTTAAGTAGTCATGGTTGTCTTTGGTCTTTGCTCGCAATAGTGATGTTTTGAATGCAGTTCTACAGGTTAAAACATTGAAAACACTTGTAATCGGCAAGGGTTGCAATGCCCGCTGATTTAACGACATTAATGGTACACACTTGCAAGTGACATATTTATTTAACAGGAACTCGTGGATGACTACACAAATACTCATTAAATGGTTAAATAATGTAGAGGAAAAATATATTGGCAGGACATACAAATCATTATGTTCGTGAAAAATTTTACGTAACAAGGACCTGATATATGTTCGGGTCATGATACTTTATACTTGTTTCGTTTAAGCAATTTCTCGGTTGACGAAAGCGAAAGCGAGGAATATGATGATGAGAATGTATGTTCTGAGACACCATTCATTAATTATGAAATACCATAACATTTCAGAGCACATACAATAGATTCAAAACATTTCGCGATTGCTAAGGATAACCGTTTTATGGCTATGACCTCGTGAAATAGTCATTATCACAAGCCATATTAACGAAAAGTGATGTAATAAGCACATACTTCGCTCAATGACTTCTTCAATATAGGCTCTTGAACTATGAACATAGTGAAATATACAGAGTATTTAAACATTGTGAAGTATCATTCTTACGTGTAATGGAGTTATAGGAAACTTAAAAGAAGTATATTATCTCATATCTTGAAAGCATCTTGTAATGGGTATAGCATTTCCTTGAGGAACAGTTGTACTTATTTATGTGCGAGTATACGATTTTCGGCATTATCATGTATTGTTCAACTAATTCTTTATACCATGTGTGTATTTAAAATAACAGAGAAAAATAGCAACTTTCTTAATTTTGTGCATTTTTACACTAATGACATTTATGCCTTCATAACTGCGTTTCTCTCTTTTTTCATCCTCTCTTTCTCACTCACTTCTTACATCATAAATCAGAAAGAGATTTATTTTCAAACGTGCAAAAGACATTTTTATCTTGGAAAAATCGAAACAACTCGTGAGTCCCAATTATTTTTGTGATACACGGATTCGCTTGCATTTTAGAAGCGTTAAGACATTAAATTAAAAATCAAATTGGAGCTATCTTACATTTTCTACAAGTGCTCTATTAATGTATAACTGGGAATTTATATGCTACTGTAGGCGAGTAGGAGGAAATGAGAATAAATTTAATAACACTCAGTAAGTATTACCTAAATAAAATTAGCTGTATCCCCGAAAGTCGTGTTTTGATAAAACACAAAGGAAGACCAGTTCGAATATTAATGTTCTTTTCATTTATTTCAGCTGACCAAATTTGCCCAACATATATGATTCGGTGTGACAGTGGTCAATGCATACTTCAGCTATATCGATGCAACGTTGATACACAATGCCCTGACGGCTCAGATGAGAGAGAATGTGGTACGTTTCAACGGTCTTCTCAGCGTTTAAAGATAGGGAGGTATTAAGAAAGGTCTCGCTTTTAGGAGAACGGATTATAATTTCCTGAATCCATTTACTGCTTTAAATGTTGAATGGAAATTTATGAGAATTTAAAGGTTTGATCATGGTTATATGCGCGTATTTCAGACCCATATCTTCGGACGTTTTTCTGACGCATTTTGAACATTTTGGACGTAGTCCTTTTTGAACAATCCTTTAGGCATAGAAAACAACAATCACTATTGACAGATAGTGAAACAGTTCAGATACCTTACTATTTATTTATTAATTCTCTGGTTAAATTTTCATGCAATTCTATCACTTTGTTAATTTTTCATACACTGATAAAATGTTGTTTTGAAGGTATTGAATGCTGGAAAATTTACACCGTAATGCAATTTATATGTGAGACACCAGTGATAATAGAAGCGAAATTCCCAGGGGCATATTATGTAATAATCTATGACAAATAACATACTGGACGAAATGCTCATCTTATGACAGTTTACATTATAGATACAATGATCTACAGAACACATGTTGAAATATAATACGTGAGATGTTTCTTTTCGAACATCCACGTTCATTGAATCAGTTTTTGGCACCTTGGTAATTTCAAACATTCTAGTCATCTAGTTGAACTAAAGAAGCGTGAGCCAGGGAAGATTAATGAGAAGATGAATACCATACTCACGAAACGAAGCAGAACTGGATTTAGTATTATATCCATGTAGGTTCACACACACATACATATACACACACACTCACACACACACACACACACACACACACACACACACACACACACACACACACTATATTGAAGAATCAATAACAGACAACGATCCTATTACAATTTAGACAGTTACCGTAATTGGTTTGATATATTCGTGACTTTTATAAATGGAGGACATTAACAAGTTTTAAACTGGGCATGATGAAAATATAAACGTTTATGAAACTTTTGATCCTTGCCACAAAATAGCGATTGAAATAACTGTGATAATGATACCAGGACATGAAAACATTTTTCTAAATGGTGACCATCATTGCTATAATGTAGGCATTAACAATAAAATAATATATTGCACCGCAACTGATGGTATTAGTACCTTCTTCGTACATTAAACGTAGCAACACAGCTCTTCCAAAATTCATTTGGGGGTGGTTATTGTCTGGAATAGTTACTCATTTCATTATCTGCAAGTTTGTTCTTCTTCCATGAAAAAACAATTATTGTATACAAACCATTCACACAATATGTTAGTAGATGAATTTTACAACTGACTATTTCCATCCTCCTTCCCCGATTTAATGGTCCTTTTAGTTTTTTCCAGAGTTAAATAACGATAATATAGTGAAACCCTTCACAACTGAATCCTCAAAATACTGGAATACCATCAGGACCGAATTTGATTTTACTCCCGATATTTTCCTTCTGTAATGTCATCCTCTTCCGCCGCTGTAAATTAAAAGCCTCACCTCTGTACACCGAAACAAGATTGCAACTGAAAAATACTCATAAGAAACGGAAGCTTAGTAGAAATTTGGAAATATACTTGTTTACGAAATTCATGAGACACTCTGTAACAGAATAATGACAATTAACCGCTAATGTAGTGGTCTGATCTGTGAAGAAAGGACGCGCAAAATGACCGAAAAGGCACGCACGGTTTAAATAATATTTGATACGGGCGCCGACACAAATTATGACTGAGAAAAAAACAAATCAGAAGTATGTTACACCAAACACAGAGCCAACCTCTAAGGCTAATTTCATGTTTTAATAACTTAATGCTTGATGGTAAGAAATTTAAATAGAATATATTTATCTGTTGATTAAGTAATTCTGATTGATGCTTTTCATTTGTAAGCATGATTAATATAAAATTGTTGGCTTGTTTTTAAATCAAATATCAGGACTATATGAACTGCGCATGTTACCTCGATTTTGATTATTTGCCGACGCAGACCAACATAGCAGTTTTCTAAAAGTCAGATTGACTGTAATGTTTTGCAATAGAGAACAATCGGTATATATATGTTTTTAAGCAGTCATGACTGTCATTAGTATCCCCTCAAACAGTGATGTTTTGCATACAGTTCTTCAGGTTAAGACATTGAAAACAATTGTAATTGGCAAGGCGTGCAGAGACCGCTGCTTTGAGGACATTACTGTTACAAACTTCCCAGGTTCATGTATATATTCAACAAGAAAGTGTGGGCGACTACACGGATATTCATTAAATGGTTAAATAATGTAAAGAAACAATATATCGGCAGGACATACAAATCATTATGCTCTTGAACAATCATACGTCACAATGACATGATGTACGTCTGAGACGCGTGACTCTAAACGTGTATCGCGGTTTCGTTTAAGCACTTATTCGGTTGATGAAAGCGAGGTATATGATGATGAGAATGTATGTTCTAAGGCACCATCCATTAATTATGACCTACCATAACATTTCAGAGCACATACAAGAGATTCAAAACACTTCGCGATTGCTAAGGATGACCGTTGTATGGTTATAACCTCAAGAAATAGTCATTAACACAAGCCACATTAACTAAAAGTGATGTAATAAGCAACATACAACGCTCAATGTGATCTTTTATATAGGTTCTTGAACTAAGAACATTTTGAAATATACAGATGATTTAAACATTGTGAAGTATCCTTCTTACTTGCAATGGACTTACAGGAAAGTTAGAAAAGTATAGTATATCATACCTTGGAAGCATTTTGTAATGAGTATATTGTTTCTTTGTGGGACAATTGTATTTATTGATGTGCGAGTATACGATTTTCGACATAAGCATATATTGTTCAGCTAATTCTTCATAACATCGAGTATTTAAAATAGCATAGAGAAAAATAGCTTTCTTAATATTGTTCATTTTTACACTAATAACATCTATGCCATCATAACTGTATTTCTCACTTGTTTCATTCTCTCTCTCTCTCTCACTCACATATTACATTAGCAATTGCAAAGAAAGTTACTTCAAACGTGCAAAAGACATTTTTATCTTGTCAAAATCGAAACAAACTTTCAGTAACAATTATTTTCGGGATACACAGATTTCCTCGCATTTTAGAAACGTTAATGCATTAAATGAAAAATCAAACTGAAGTAATCTTAAATTTTCTATAATTGCTCTAATAATATAATTACTGGGAGTTTACATGCTACTATAGGCAAGGGGTAGGAAATGCGAATTAATTTCATTATAATACGTAAGTATTACCTAATTAAAATTAGTTGTACCCCGAAAGGTCATGTTTTACAAAGACACAAAAGTAAATCAAGTTCTAATATTAATCTTCTTCATTTATTTCAGCTAACCATACTTGCCCTACCTATGAATTTCGGTGTGATACTGGTCAATGCATACCTGCGTCCAAGCGGTGCAACGTTGTTAAAGAATGCCCTGATGAGTCTGATGAGAGAGAATGTGGTACGTTTCAACGGTCTTGTCAGCATACGAAGATGGGGATATATTAGGACGGTCTCGCTTTTAGGAGAACGGATTATAATTTGCTACTGTTCATTGGCATTTCCTGAATCCATTTAATGCAACAATTGTTGAATGGAAATTTTCTGAGAATTTAAAGATTTTATCATGGTTATTAGTGCGTATTTCAGACCCATATCTCCGTAAATTTTTCTGAGGCATTTTTGAACTTTTTAGACCTTTTTACTTTTATGAAAAATCCTGTAGGCATAATAAACAATAATCACTAGTGACAGATGGTGAAACAGTTCAAGTACCTTACTTTTTTTCTTCTAAATTCTCTGGTCAAATTTTCATGCAATTATATCACTTTGTTAATTTTTCTTACAAAAATAAGTTTTTGTTTTAAAGGTTTTGAATGCTGGAATATTTACACCATAATGCAATTTATATATGAGACAGTGATTATAGAAGGTAATGATGTAATATGACAAAGGAAAAGAAGCTTTCAGAGTAATGATGTCATCAGCTTACAATGCTTCAATTCAGATCAATGATGTAATGAATTAGGTAATGACACATATCAAACTAATGTAATGGAAAAGGTTATGATGCATATACGGCTAATGATGTAATGAACCATTTGTAAGGTTTTGAGTTTAATTCCAACTGGGTCTTTCATACAAAGAATCAAATGATAATGCAAAATGAAATTTAGACATATAGCTTTTAAATTATTAAAAAGAGCCGTTTTTTGCAATATATGCTATCATAATAATAAAATCGAGATTTGATATGTGCAATGGCTAATATCACATTTGTTGTTTTTTAGGTGAAAATACGCTTCACAGCTTGAGGCAATAGTTATTCGTTTCGTCAGTGAGATACTAATTATTCTCAATTTGGTGTCCCTCCAAAGTTGGCGCATTCCAACTTGAATTTGTAAAACGGTTTATATGTTGGACTAACGAAGCGTCAATGAGGGAAGATGAACGAAAACGTGAAAAGCATACTAACGAAACGAAGAAGAACTGGATTTATTATTATTATCATTATATATATATATATATATATATATATATATATATATATATATATATATATATATATATATATATATATGTTTATACTCTGTCACAGTAGTCAATATTGTTTGAATATTCTAATTCTTTCGAATGGTACAAAGTTTGAGATACTAATTTGAAGAATCCATAACAGAAAAAGATCCTATTACAATTTGACAGTCACCGACATTTGTTCGATATAATCGCAACTTTTATAAATCGAGGACATTAAACAGTTTTAAATTCGGTATGATGCAAATATAAACGTTTATGAAATTTGATCCATGCCACATAATAGCAATTGAAATAACTGAGATAATGATACCAGGACATGAAAACATTTTTAAATGGTGGCCATACTGGCTATGAAGACGGCATTTAAAATAAAAGAAAATATTGCTCCGCAACTGATGTTCGTAGTACATTCTCTATACATTAACCATACAAACACAACTCGTCCAAACATCCTTTGGTGGTGCTTATTTTCCAAAATAGTTCATCATTCTATTATCTGCAAGTTTGTTCTTCTTCCATGAAAAGAAAATAGTGCATACGAACCATTACACTCATATGACAGTAGTTCAGTTTTACAACTGAGTCTTTCCATCCTCCATCCCTGATCTGATGTTATTTTTAGTCTTTTCCAGAGTTACATAACAACAATATAACCCCTCACATCCGAAACCTCAAACACTGGAATACCCTCAGGACCGAATTTGATTTTACTCCCGATATTTTCCTTCTTTAATGTCATCCACTTCCGCCGCTGTAAATTAAAAGCCTCAACTCTGTACACCGAAAAAAGATTTCATGCTGAAAAATACTCATAACAAACGGAAGCTCAGTTGAAATTTCGACATATATTTGTTTCCGACATTCATTACACACTCTATAACAGATTAATGACAATTTACCGATACTGTAGTGACCTGATCTTTGACACACAGAGTCGCAAAATGACCCAAAGTCATGCATGGTGTAAACAACACTTGATACGCGCACCGACACATATTAGGGTTGAGAATAAACAAGTCAGAAGTCTGTTGCAACAAATAAGGAGCCCACCTCGAAGGCTAATTTCATATTTTAATAACTTGATGTTTGATGGTAAGCCATTTAAAAGGTATATGTTTATCTGTTGATTAACTAATTATGATGGATGCTATTCATTCGGAAGCATGAATAACAGAAAACTGTTTGCTTGTTCTTAAATCAAATATGAGGACTATATGAACTTCATATGTTACCTAGATTTCAGATTATTTGCCGACGCATACCAACAGAGGAGTATTCTAAAAGTCAGATTCGCTAAAATGGTTTCCAATAGAGACAAATCAGTACATACATGTATTGAAAGATTCATGGCTGTCTTTCGTTTTCATTCACAACAGTGATGTTTTGCTTGTAGTTCTACAGGTTAAAACATTGGAAACATTTTTAATCGGCAGGGCTTACAGAGCCCGATGATTTAAGGACATTAATGTTACAAACTTGCATGTGACATTTATTTTCAACAGGACATTGTAAATGACTACACATATATTCATTAAATGGTTAAATAATGTAAAGAAACAAATATATCGGCAGGATATAACAATCATTATGTTCTTGAACAATTGTACGTCACAAAAACCTGACCTACGTCCAAGTCACTTGACTTTAAACTTTTATCGCGGTATCGTTTAAGCAAGTACTCGGTTGATGAAAGCGAGTAATATGATCATGAGAATGTATGTTATAAGATACCATTCATTAAATATGACATACCATAAATTTGCAGAGCTCATGAAAGAGACTAGAAACACGTAGGGATTGCTAAGGATGACCGTTTCATGGTTATGACCAAAATAAATAAATTCATTCGCACAAGCAACGTTAACACAAAGTGAAGTAATAAGCACATACTTCGTTCAATGACTTAGTCAATATATGCTCTTGAAATATGAACATTGTGATTGATTGATTGATTTTATTTCTAACGGCGCATCAGCACTGTTAGGCTATTTAGCGCCAAAAAAAATGTTATTTTTATAATCTTTTAAAAAAGTTATAAAAAGTCCTATATCGACCAGCGATATAAAAGAACAAATGGTTGAAATTACAAACGGTAAGATGGTAACGGTGCAAAATAAAGCTTCCCGTTCAACGGGGGATGTAAATGTTCTACGTTAATGAAAAAAGATGAAAAGATATTAAAATGGGACGGTATATATATTGCATAAAACTGCACAAGGTGATAGCATAAAAGTTAGAATGTGGAATAAATATTTACGGCTTTCAGGAACTCTATAATACGAGTGATGTTTATAGTATCAGAAAGTTCTTTCATGTCATGCACAATGTAAAAACGATCGCGAGTAGGTTTCAAGTCAAAACACTCTATCATAAAGTGCTTAACAGTGAATGGTTCATTGCAAGAAATGCACTTTGGTGGGTCTTGACCTTTTAGTGTGTGGGAGTGGGTGATATAAGAATGACCAATTCGGATTCTTGCAATTACTACCTCCTCCCTACGCATGGTTCTGTAGGATGCAGTCCATTCTCCTAGAGTTGGCTTCATTGCATGAAGTTTGTTATTCACGGCATCATTCCATGATGCCTGCCACTTCTGACGAAAGGACTTTCTGATACAAGGTTTAAAATCAGTATACGATATTTTAAAATCAGATGGTTCTTGAGTAAGGGCCATTTTAGCAGCGCGATCAGCTTTTTCGTTACCTTTAATACCAATATGGCTAGGTAACCAACAGTATATTATATTTTGGGGGACACTCAGCTAGGTAGTTTTGACCATTATGTTTTTCAATAATGGAATATGCAGTTTTCTATTGTGTAGTGACTGAAGTACGGATAGTGAGTCGGAAAAGATGATGCTGTTTAAAATACCTTTGTTTTCTATATGTTGCAGAGCAAGGTCTATTGCTCTGATTTCGGCTGAAAAAATTGATGTTCCAATTGATAAGCGAACTTGCGTTGTGTTATTTCCACAAATGAAGGCTGCAACAGCCTTTTCCTCATCCTTTGATCCATCAATGTAAATTCTTGTGTAGTTTTTAAATTCGGAGAGGAGTTCATGGCAAGAGGTGTGGAAGATAGAAGGACTTGTCTCGGATTTGTTTCCATCGTGTAGCGTAGAAAGAACTTTTGGTTGTTTAAGTAGCCAGGGTGGTGTTTCGGAGATGGACGTTTTCTGAATTTTAGAAACATCTATTTTTGTACTGTCAAGGCTGGATGATATTCTAATGCCAAAGGAAGGTATGGCGTTTGGTTTATTTTCATACAAGGTTTTCTATTTGGGTTGAAAAACAGCTGAAAAAGCAGGATTCATAGGGTTTGATTTTAGTTTGAAAGCATACTGTGTGGAAAGCATTTCTCTTCAATGCGATAAGGTGGTTCGTTCGCTTCAGCTAGTAGGCTTTCACAAAGGGATGTTTTAAATGCTCACAGAGCCAGTCTTATTCCCTGATGATGAATTGGATCAAGCATTTTCAAATATGATTTTCTGGCTGAACCATACACAACGCAACCATAGTCCAGTTTGGACCGTATAAACGTTATATTTAAATAGAGCATGACTTTTCAATCAGCACCCCAGTCAGTGTGCGCTACTACTTTAAGTAAGTCAAGTGCTTTTAAGCAATTAGCTTTCAAGTTCTTTAGGTGTGGAATAAAAGTCAGTCTTCTGTCAAAGATAATACCTAAAGATTTTGTTTCCTCAACAACTGGAATAGGTGTTCCGTCCAGCGTGAGGTGAGGTTCATCGTGATGTCTTCGTAACTGACAGAGATGCATGCATACTGTTTTGGACTTCGAGAATTTGAAACCGTTTGCACTGGCCCAATTTTGAATATTGTTTATATTTTGCTGAAGTTGTCTTTCAATTGTATGCATGTGCTTCGATCATATGAGAAAATCATCAACATATAGCGAGCAATTCACACCAGGAGTCAAACACTTAGAGATGCTATTAATTTTGATATTGAAAAGTGTCACGGATAAATACTGCCCTGGGGCACACCCATCTCTTACTCGTGCAGATCTGAGAGAGTAGAGCCCACTCGTACCTTCAATTCTCTGTCTGAGAGAAAGTTGGATATGAAAGAGGGCAGACGGCCTTTTAGACCTAGATCGTTCAGGTCATTTAGTATCCCGTACTTCCATGTCGTGTCATAGGCCTTTTATAAATCAAAGAAAACCGCTACTAAGTGTTCTTTCTTAATAAATGCATCGCGAGTGAATGTTCCTAGTCTAACCAGATGATCGTTGGAGCTCCGGTCATATCGAAAGCCACTTTGGAAAGGAGATATTAAATTATTAGTTTCCAAATACCAGACAAGCCGAGCATTGATCATTCGTTCCATTGTTTTGCAGGCACAGCTTGTGAGTGCAATTGGTCGATAGCTGTTAGGATCTACGCTATCTTTACCGGGTTTGTGAACTGGTATTAATGTTGCCTCTTTCCTGATTTTAGGTACATTACCAGAAATCCATAAATTATTGAATATTTCCAGAAGGGCTGTTAATGAAGGTTCTGGGAGGTGTTTCAAAAACTGGTAATGTACTTGTAACGTCGGTATTGTTAAGAGAGATTGGAAAGTGATCACTGCTGTGAAGGTCATCAGCGACCTTCCATTCATAGTCCAATAGCAGCGATGGGGAACAAATTGCTAAATCGATACATGTGTATGTACCCGTTCCTGGATGTAAATATGTCGGTGATTTGGTGTTATATAGACACAAATCGTGTCTGGAAATTAAGTCTTCTGTTTTGTGGCCTCTGTTACTTATGTGATTTGATCCCCATAAAATGTTATGGGCTTTAAAATCCCCGAGTAAAACAAAGAGTGCGGGGAGTTGTTGAACAAGATTGTCTAATTCGTTTGGTACTAGGTTGGTGTTCGGTGGTATGTAAATAGAACAAAAGGTAATCACTCGATGTAGACTGACGTTTACAGGAATGGCTTGTAAATTTGTGTTTAAAGATATGACGCTATGAGGGGCTCTGTTATGGACAACAACAGAGACTCCTCCTGAGGCCCTGTCAACATTTTGAGAGTAGTGGTTAAACAGGGAGTAGTTTTAAAAGAGATGTTATCCGTATTTTTCAAAAATGTTTCCTGAAGACATAATACTGCAGGATCATGTTCGTTCAAAAGCAGAATAAGCCCTCTACAGTTCCATTGTAAGATGGTGTTCTTCATTACGAGTTTATATTTAAGATTCTGGAGCTAGGTTAGACCTTTCGCGGAGGCAATCTGTTTGGTTATTTATTTGGAGGAAATACGGGGGTGTATTGTTTGTTGATAGGTCTGGAGTCACCTTGAAGACATGAAGCAGATTCTTCTGCATCCATGTCCTCTAAGTCTCCAAACCTATTGTGCAGCTTTATGGGGTCTTCAGACCCCTTTTGCTGCCTATTTGTTTGCAATTTATTTTACTGTTTGGTGATCTTGTTGGTGGAGTATTGTTGAATGTTGTTTGCGTTGATGTTGAGTTTTTCTGGGGTTTGTAGTGCGGGATGTTTGAGTCGGAAGGGGATTCAGGTGGATTTGTTTGAGTTTGGGCGTCTTTCGTTGCTTTTTGGTTGCTCTTCACTACAGTTTAGAAGGATGGGCCGGGGAGTGATGTTGTAGCTTGTACAAGCTTCCTGGCTTCTGGATAGGGGATGTTGGTTGTGTATTTAACCCTCTGGATTTCCTTCTCCTGTTTCCATGTGTCGCATTCCTTTGAATTAGCATGGTGTTCCTTGCCGCAGTTGACACAATGCGGAGTGGCTTTGCACTCGGATTCCCGATGAGAGGGGTCGCCGCATCGGCCGCATATTTGGCTTCTATAGCATCGGTCTTGATGATGGCCGTATTTTTGACATTTGTAGCATCGAAGGGGCTTTGGTATGTATATCTCAACCTTAACTTGTAGGAATCCAACTTTGACCACTTTAGGTACTGTTGGCTTATTGAAGGTGAGTATATTAGTGTAGGTGTCCTGCAGATTGTTGCTTCGTTTGATACGAATTCTGCGGACTGCAGTGACACCTTCATTTTTCATCCCCTCGAAGATTTCTTTGTCTCTGACTCAAGCTAGGTCACGGTAACGAATGATGATAAACATTGTGAAATATACAGAGTATTTAAACATTGTGAAATATCATTTTTGCTTGCAATGGACTTATATGAAAGGTATTAAAATATATTATCTCATTTCTTGGATGCTTCTTGTAATGAATATACTGTTTATTTGTGGAACATCTGTATTTATTTATGTGCAAGAATACTATCTCTGGCATTAGCGTATATTATTCAGCTTATTCTTCGTAAAATGCATGTCTTTAAAATAATACATAGAACAAAACAGCAGTCTTTCCGCTCAGTCAGCCATGCTCCCATAGCTTTATTTTCTCTCTATATACACACCTTATCTCTCTCTCTCCCTCACTATTTTCTTGCATAACCATTTAGAAAGAGACTTTGTTTAGAAGGTGCAAAAGTCTCTTTATTCCTCTGAAAACTGAAACAACCAATGAGTCCCATTTATTTTCGAGACACACGGATTTTCCCGCATTTTAGAAAGGTTATCGCATTAAATGAAAACTCAAACTGTAGCTATCTTAAATATTCTACAATTGTTCTAATTATTTATTTATTGGGAATTTACCTTTTACTTTAGACAAGTTGCAGGAAATGTGAAGGAATTTAATAATAATAAGTAGGTATTGCCTGACTAAAATTAGTTGTATCCCTTAAATGTCATATTTTATAAAAAAAAAAAAAAATTCAATTAGAACATTAATCTTCTTAAATTTTTTCAGCTGACCATATTTGCTCTGTAGATCAGTTTAAGTGTGACAGTGGTCAATGCATAGATGTGTTCGATCGATGCAACGTTCGTATAGACTGCCCTGACAACTCTGATGAGAGAGGATGTGGTACGTTTCAACGATCCTGTCTGGATTTGAATAAAGGGAGATATTGAGAAATGTCTCGCTTTAGGAGAATGGATTAAATTTTGTTTTTACTGTCGATTTAATGCGGTAACTGTTCTATGGAAAGTCAAGAAAATTTAAAGACTCTATCAAGGTCTTATGCAGGTATTTCAGACCCATGTCTATGAATGTTTCTCTGACGCATCCTTGAACTTTTTGGACCTAGTCCTTTTATGAACAAATCTGTATGCAAAAGAAACCGAAATCACATGTGGCAGAGCGCTGAAACAGTTCATGCTCCTTCTATTTACTTATAAATACCCTGCTTAGATTTTCTTCGAATTACATCACTTTGTTAATATTTCTTGCAATGATAAGATTTTGTTTTAAAGGTTTTGAATGTTGGACAATTAACACGTTAAGTCAGTTTAGATATGAGACATTGATTATAGCAGAGTTCTTATTGTCCTAAGAGAAATAACATACTGGACGTAATGCTCACCTTATGACATTTTACATTATAGACACACTGATCAGAAGGACTCATATTAAAATATAATCTGCGTGATGTCTCTTTTTGAACATCTACGTTCAGAAAACCAGTTTTCGGTACCTTAGCAATATGAAAAATACTAGTTTTCTTAATCAAATTGGCTTACAAAGTCAACGGTGAATGAACTAGATAATCACGTATATTATGTTAATGATGTCGTGAAATGGGTAATAACGCATATTAGCTAATGATGTTATCAACAATGTAGTGAACATTTCAATTCAGTGATGTCATAAATTGCAAAGCTGCATTTCAGATTAATGATGCAATCAATTAGGTAATGAAGCATATCTGACTAATGTAATGCAGAAGGTTATGTGGCATATCAATCTAATGATATAATGAACCATTTATGAATTTTTTGAGTTTAAAATCCATTTAGTTAATTTGAACTAGGCAATCAAATAACAATAAAAAATGAAACGAGACGAAGAGCTTTGAAATTATTAAATAGAGCCGATATTTTGTGATATATACTCAAATGATAATACAATCAAGATTTGATATGTGGAAAGGCACCCATCACATTTGTTGTTTTCTCTGTGACAAAAACAATTCAAAGCACGAGACAATAACTTTTCTTTTCTAAAGTATTTTGGTAATTATTATAAATTTTGGTGCAACTCAAAAGTTGGAACATTTCAAGTTGTACTTTTAAAACTGTCGGTTAATATATGTTGAACTATTTTTAAATCGATGAATTATATATATATATATATATATATATATATATATATATATATATATATATATATATATATATATATAATCAATTAATCAATATTGATAGAATATTCTAATTCTTTCGAATGACATGAAGTTGTCTTTCTCGGAGTTCAATAAAGACAATATAGTGAAACCTCTCACAATTGAAACCTCAGATTTTACTCCCTATATTTTCCTTCCTTAAGGTCCGAGGTAAATTAAAATCCTCAGCTCTGTACACCAACACATGTGTTGACCCCAGATATCAATATGACTCTGAAAAATACTTATAACAAAGTGAAGCTCAGTTAAAATTTGGAAATGTATTTAAGAAATTCCTGATACGCTCTATAACAGATTATTGACAATTAACTTGTAATGTAGTGGCTGATATGTGGAACAAGGACAGGAAAATGATCCAAAGGCACCCGCGGTTTAAACAACACTAGATATGGGCTTTGACACCCATTAGTTGTGAGAATGAGCAGTTTAGAAATATGTTGCACCAAATAAAGAGCCAACTTCTAAGGCTAATTTCATGTTTTAATAACTTAAGTCTTGATGGTAAGCCATTTAAAAAGAATATGGCTATATGTTGATTTTATAGTTCTGGTTGATGATATTCATTTGTAAGCATGATTAATGCGAGACATGGAATATGTATAGCCGCCATGTTTAAAAACTGAACAACTTCCATATGAGCTCCCTGAGAAAACGTCTGAAAATCAGATGGCATGACAAGGTACCGAACACAGAGGTGCTCACTAAGGCCGGCATGACAAGTATCCACACCATGCTGTGCAAGGCACAACTCCGATGAGCTGGCCATGTTGTCCGCATGCCGGTAGAACGCCTACCTGAGAAGGTCCTCTTTGGAGAGCTATACCAAAGAAAGCGATCTCACGTTGGTCAGAAACAGAGGTACAAGAAAACCATCAAGACCTCACTGAAGAACCTTTGCATATATCCTGACCGCTGGGAGATTGTCGCGGCTAATTGATCTGCTTGTCATTCAAGTCAACGGTGATGCGGAAGCCTTTGAGTAGAAGAGACTGGTGGATGCAGCTGCGAATTGTGGTCTTCTCAAATCCAGGAACAGCAGTTCCGCCTCTCCCGATCAGTAACCTGTACATCCATGTCCCAACGGCCACAAGCTCTTCCGGTCCCGAGTCGGACTGATCAGCAATCTCCGGACCCACCCCCAGTGAATCGATGACATTAAATGGTCCTCGTTGACTCCGATGGACGAACATCATCATCATCAATAGACAATTCTTTGCTTGATTTTAAATCAAATATCAGGACTATATGAATTGCGCATGTTACCTCGATTTTGATTATTTGCCGACGCAGACCTGCAGAAAAGTATGTTAAGAGTCAGATTCACTCAAATGTTTTACAATACAGAATATTCAATACATACATGTAATTAAGCAGTCTTGGTTGTATGTTGTATTCACTAAAAAAAAGTTATGTTTTGCATGCAGTTCTATAGGTAATCAGCAAGACTTACAGAGACCTCTGCTTTAAGGATATATATTTTACAATCTTGTCAGTGACATACATTATTAACAGGACATTGTGGATGACTATACATATAATCATTAAATGGTTAAATAATGTAAAGAAACAGATATATCGGAAGTTCATACAAATCGTTATGTTCTTGGACAATCCTACCTCACGAGGACCTGGTCTACGCCAGATGCACATGACTTTAAATTTTTATCGCGGTTTCGTTAAAACAATCACTCGGTTGATGAAAGATATGAATATGATAATGAGAATGTATGTTCTGAGCCAACATTCAGAAATTATGACATACGATAACATTTCAGAGCTCATAAACGATATTAAAAATACTCCTCGATATATAAAGATGACCTTTATATGGTTGTGACCACTCGAAATAGAGTCATTAACACAAGCAACATTAACTATTTCTTTGTGGAATAACCGTGTTTATTTAGGTGCGAGTATGCGAGTTTCGGCATTGGCTTATATTTTTCAGCTGATTCGTCATACAATGCACGTATTTAAAATAATACGTAGAAAATAACAGCCTTCTTAATGTTATGCATTTTTGCACACACACTCTCTCTCTTTTCATTCTCTCTCTCTCTCACTCTCATGCGACATACAGTTCTGAAAGTGTGTTCTTTTCAATCCTCTCAAACCCGAAACAAAATAAGAGTCCCAATTATTTTCGGGATACACGGAGTCCCTCGTATTTTAGGAACGTCATGGCATTACATGAAAAATCAAATTGGAACTATTTTATTTTTTGTTCATTAGCTCTGATTAATTAGTTACTGGGAATGTACCTTGTACTTTAGACTAGTGAGCTAGAAATGTGAAGAAAAGTAATAATAATGATTATGTAATACTTAAGTTAAAATAGATTTATCCCCAAACATCATCTTTTAGAAAAACACAGAAATTAATGAAATTAGAGTATTAATCTTGTTTACGTTTATTTCAGCTGACCATCATTGCTATTCTTTTATGTTTCGGTGTGACAGTGGTGAATGCATAGACTGGTCATATCGCTGCGACGATTATGCTGATTGTCCTGACAACTCAGATGAGACAGATTGTGGTAAGTTCCGATGGTCTTGTCAGATTATGCAGATAGGGAGGTATTAACAAATGTCTCGCTTTTAGGAAAATGGATTCTATTTTTCTACTGTCCATGGATATATCCTAGGCTCATTTAATGTAGTTACTTTTGAGTGTAAAGTCATGAGAATTTAAATTGTAGATTGTTCAGATTCTTACCTCATCTCTGTGGATCCTTTTGTTATGCATTTTCTGACATTTTGGAGTATACCGTTTGTAAACAAATGAAACCAAATGCACCTGCAGGACAGCGTGTAACATTTTAGGCAACTAGTGATCTTTTATAAATGTCATACATAGAATTTCATAGCGTTATACCAATTTTTCACTTTTATTACACATCTTTATTAGCCATTTTGTATTGCAAAGGGTATACTTGTTTGGATATTGATATATAGCTGTGGTTGAAATGATTTTTTTACTGGAATTTAAATGAAAAAGGATAAGATATTGAGACAAAGATTTTGAATGTTGGACAATTTACATTGTAAGACAATTAAATGTGAGACGATTGTAATCAAAGGGGCTTTTTAAGGGAAACAATATAGGTCCCATGAAAATTAACACATGAGAGATAATGTTCATCATATCACAATTTCCATATGATACATAATGTTCAGCAGAACTCATGTACAAATATAATGTGCGGAATATCTATTTCTGAACATCCACATTCACTGAAGATGTTTTTGGCTATTTCGCATCTTGGAAGATAAGAGATTTTGTGATCTTAAATGTTTTAAAGAGTCGTTGTGTAATTTACTAGATGATGACGAATATCAGGTTAATGATGTCATGAACAAAGCAATAATGTATATTAGGCTAATTATACCACGCACTTGGTAATGAAACATTCAGTTTAATGATCTATTAAACTTGGTAATGATACAATTCAGATTAATGATCGGATTAATTTTGTTAATGACTCATATTAGACAAATGTAATGGAAAAGGTTATGATGCATATTAGGCTCACATACTGCATATATGTTTACTAATATGTATATATATATATAACCAAACAACCGTTAAGTACAGAAGATAATTGAGAACTAGAATTTAACATTAACGAAATGACTTAGAATTATATTTCTTTTTAAATCCATGAATGGATACATAATTTGTGTCGTAATAATAAAAATTGTTTCAAACTTTTCACTCTTGCCAATGGAAAACAGTTTGAAGTACTCGTTGAAATAATCCAAACCACACAACCTAGCTAATACAGTTTCACAGACACAGCCATTTGTTTAATAAATTAGCGATTTGAAAAAATCGAGGGCATTAGAAAATGTTAAACTCAGTATGAGGGGAATATAAACATTTATAAAATCTTTGAAGTATGCCACATGTTGCCGATTAGAATAACTGAGAAAGGGAAAAATGCCTTGAAAAGATATTTCAAATGGTTGTCCAAATGCCTACAAGTATGATAGGTAAAATAATAGAACATATCCCTGTGTAAACTGTTGGTGTTTGTCCCCTGTTGCTTACTGTCTGGATCAGTTCCTGGTTTTGTTGTCTACAAGCCTGTGCATATAGTATGAAGTTAATTTCAAAAAGGATAAAACCTTTATACAGACCATTGAACTCATATTGAAACTTTTTGTATCTTACAACTGAGTCTTCATCATAAAGAATATATATATATATATATATATATATATATATATATATATATATATATATATATATATATATATATATATATATATATATATATATATATATATATATATATATATGTATGTATGTATATATATCTATATATATATATCTATCTATATCTATCTATCTATCTATCTATCTATCTATCTATATATATATATATATATATATATATATATATATATATATATATATATATATATATATATATATATATATATATATATATATATATATATATATATATATATATATATATATATATATATATATATATATATATGTATATATATATATATCGTGCATTTCTGCCACTATAGTGATGCCTTCAACCTTTGTAGTAAGTAAGATAGTACAATATAAGTAACAATCTCTTTGTCTCAATAAATTAGGTATTGCATCGAGCGTGATATTTAATTGCTGAAATATTTTTATATGTTTTTTTTGACAGATTTATCAAACTCATTTCAACATTTCCTGGTTCTGTCTACATTGCAAGACATGTATACAATCATTGAAGCTGTGAATCAAAATTATATTTTGAAGGCATATGTTAATCTCTTGGAGACTTTTCGAATTTGAATCCCCTCGATTGAACATTTGCATTAATTATTTATTGTACCTGTTTGTTCTAATCCCTTTCACACATACTTATGTATGAGCTTTATGTCATGGCAAATATATTCAAAATATTGGTGAGCATTTAGTGTTTAATTTTAGCTATTTATATTGGCGAAATTAAATGTCATCCTTCTTGCCATCGATGATGTACTTTCGCTTAGTTTTATTCCAATGTGTTTCATGTACAATATTGGGTAAACATTTAATCCCATTAATTATTAATCTCGCATCATGTTACATGTTTTGAAACTTTGTTATATGGCACATATTTATTTACTCAACTTGACCTCTCTCCTAGATGGGTCATGTCGTAAATCTGGTCATAATATTTAGGTGTACTTTCACATATCTAATGTGTAGAATTCTTCCGATGATTATCGTCTTTAAATGTACATTCAATCAAAATCAATCAATCCTCTCAGCGCCGTCTGGTGCTTGAGGCACATATTGATTATGAACATTTTCGTTTCTTTTAAATTATTATCTGGGACTCGATCATGTTTAAATTTGTCCTATTCGACCTTTTAGTGATATTTTTGTTAAGTTAGATTTAGAAAAGGATTGAACTGCTTTTTGTGATATTCGTATCTTATGTGTGAAAGTTGTCGATCAAATTTATTGAACTAAAAATCATTTAATATATTATTGACCTACATTTTGACAATTGTGAAACAATTACAATGCATTTTCCTCTTCCAATACAACATAGACGGTATCAGGATGCTCTGTCTGCACGGATCGCTCTTGGGTTTGATTTTCGATACCACTTGAGACTATCAGCCTATAAAGACACATATCTAAGAAGAGTCAAAATTTACGCTCACAAACTTTACTCAGGTCAATAAAACAATGTGTTAGTTTTGGGATGTTGAGCTTATCTGGGGCCAAAAAGATATTTCTTTAGGGCAAAGGGTCCCAGCAGCAAGCTACTCGACTCTTTATTCCGAAATGTGGACAGCAATGTAAGACCTGTAGAAGAGCATCAAACAATTAAGTGATCGTTGTGTCATCCTCTCCGTTGAATATATATTGATCGTAGCATACCTATAATCCAAGCATGGCCCCAATATATTTTAAAAGATTAGAGAATTATTTATTTGGTAGCCTGTTTAAATCTACCTGATTCCCCGCAAGATTAATATCTTGGCGAACCGTCTGTTCTGGAGAGGCCTAGCGCCCATTCGGAATGGTCTCCGCACAAGGACATATCAAATTCATTTTTCTAACTATGGTGGTGGAGACATCACTGGCGGACGTCTTTATGCCAAGACTAATCAACAGTATCCCCAGTTCCGTCTGCACATTCCCAGATCCGGGGACCAGGCAGTGCACCCCTTCAGTGTAATGTGTGATTATCGGATCTGTTACGCATCCCCACCCTTCATAATTATTCCCAAGTTCTCAAGACAGTCACAAAATCCACTACGTGGCTGATGCTAGTAGTCCATTTTGAACCTCAATTGCCGTTTTTCGGCGATCTTCTGCAGCTTCTGGTAGATGAGTCTTTTTGATAACCACAGAGAAGTGTACTGCTATGGAAGCACAGATGATGTTTCAACTTCACTTTTGGTAAATCTGCCATGACCAGTCTTTGATCAATGTTGCAAGTTACATTAGGTGTGTACGAAGCGGACAACCTCCAGGGTTTACGATGCAAAGTGGAGTGTCTTCTGTTATTGATATAGTAGGTAGCACGTTAATCATTGTAGTCGCCTTTCAGCGCAGCGGCAGACTTTCGTCACTTCCATTTTGAGGAGGGAGAAGGTTCAGAAATATATTGCAATCTTGTCTAACCCCGTTCTCTACGGGTCTGACTGTTGGCTTTGATATTATCACATATTTTGAGATGCAGAGACTGGAAACTCGTTAACTGATGCCGATAGTGAGTTTTGTCCACACACCATTATGATCCATTGGGTGAAGCTGCTTTTGGGAACTTTATCCCTCATCCTTTTGTAATGATCCCCATGAAATATGTTGAAATATTTGAGATTCTATCTCTTGGAATTTTACCGTTACGTCTGTCTTCCTGCTCGCCTTCAAATGTGTGAGCTTTATGTCTTCACTGTCTGAAAATGATATTAATGGTTCATTGGTCATTACGAGACAGTTTACCTCCCATCATAGCAAGCATACCTGGCTAAGAACATTCTTCTGCAGGAGAATCCACTTTCTATTGAGATCTCCAGTCTCAGTTGTACCTGTGCTAGGAACTATCTAGATAGGCTCGACTAACTAGCTAGTGAGTTACAGTTATATTTGGTGGCTTAGAATGCGACAAAAAGGGCCAGAAGCATCTCTTTCTAGATATACAGAATTACACTCATATACCAGTATTTACAATTTGCAGGTGAATTGTTCTAAATATCAGCTGAGCGTAGCAGTCCCTCCCTAAATGGCACCTTTCCGTCACTAAAATGGAAGCCCATGAAGTTTGATCTATTGCTGTTCCATGTGTGTTCCTTAATCAGTCAACCACTTAATCTTCCTTTTACCTTCTATATTTTGCACACTAAAGCGAAGACGTGATTTATCTGGGTCCTAATATAAAGAATGAAAATATCAGACGCTCGGTAGAAAACATAACTCCTTCATGACAATTAAACCCGTAGCGTTCAGGACGATGTTGCCTATGGGTCTCTTTGTCAACAAAATAGGTAATGAAAGCTGTTGAATTGGGTTATGTTGATCTACTCGTTTTGATTTATGGTGACTATAGTGATTGAACTAGACATTCACTTGAATTCATTAATTTTAAGAAGAAACAAAAATTCAGCCCAACCTGATCACAACATAATAAAACTTGGAAGTGCTAGATGTTAAAAAAGGAATCTTGGCTTCAGTTCACAATTAGCATTTTCTAAAAAAAAAAACATTACCTAACGGACACGAATTTTCTCAAATTTCCCTGATATTTACAAAACCAAAACCATAACCTGTACAATTCACTTAGGAAACTCTTACACCCTGATACAAATCAACATATTTACATAAAGACCCTGCTGTTAAGCCCATACACATAGAACATTCTAAACTATATATATATATATATATATATATATATATATATATATATATATATATATAGTTCAGAATGTTCATACATTGTATTTTAGTTCCACTGCACGCAAAAGCTGAATGATTATTAAAATGTTTACAGGGGAGTATTTACATAATTAAATCTATCAAAAGACAACGAGCAAAAACATTTATTAAAAAGTTACCATATCCAATAACGGAATTATTTTCTGGTTTCTGCCATTGCGATATTTGAAAAAATATACTGTGTTGTTCTTGATTTGATCCTTTTACGTAGAAGAAAAGGAGAATTTAGAATCTACAGGGCTGGCAACCTAGACAAGTATGCATTCTTGTGGGCCTCATATAAAAATAATGTTTTCAGTTTAAAATTTCATTGACTGCCTGTAGAATCTGAACACTAAGTATTGTGTCATGTTTATGAGAAACAATTTTTAATTTCTTTTCAACCCGATTGCTTAAAATATTAGTTTGCGATGATCGAATATGTTTATGCCAATAATTTAAGAGGAATGGTGAGCAAACATGAGCTATAAAATTTACATCCTTGGCAACGGCTTTGGAATTATCAGCGTCATGACATGCTTTGTTAAAGTTGCGATCAAAGTTTTCATTTGCTTATATCTGGATCAATGTTTTCATTTGCTATGATGTTCTACTTGCCTCTGTAGGTTATGTTTATACTTGAAATGAATTCTTTATATCGTAAATACAATCCATTCTGCAACACAATTACTCAACCTTTTACGTTGTGCAAGATAAGATATGTCTTATATTTTTGAAATCTGCTTAAAGTTGTTCGTATGCTTATATTTCCTTCATATATTCAGTAAAACAAAAGCAATTTATCTTGTAATAAATATGCTTTCCGGTCTGCTCGTTGGGTAAATATCACAAACGCGGAAGATGTGCGTTTAGATTTTGATTTAAGGTTTCCATTTGTTTATATTTGATACACACTTTTCTGCATTGTGTTCATACTTGGAATACTTAGAAATTCGTTGTGACGTAAAGACAACTATTCTGCCACACACTCACTTGACTTGATGTCCCTATTATGATGACTACAATCATATAATATTTCTCTTTCATTTTTGTTACGCCTCTTCCATTGACTTTGCTCCTGAGACCATGTATGTATTGCATTTATACTTGGTGTTACCCATCAGAAACCAGTGCGTATGGCTCCTTAGCAGTTTTTATATTGAGATCAAGGTATCTGCCATTGGAAAGTTTAACTAAGAGGTAGAATACAGTTTGTGTGTATTATTTACATCCTTTGATGTGTTCTCTTCATATATAGAAATTTAGATTTGCTTAAGTACTTTTCATTTCTTTATAACTCCTAATGCCGCAATTTATTCCGATCATCCTTGTGTTAATCATTACCAGTAAAGGCAATATGCTCAAGTACTACTCTTGTATGATTCTTATGCCATGATAGAGTATCTTAAGGGAATCTAAACATTGTGAATGGAACGGCCTATAATCATGCACCGAGAAGAAAACCGACCGAATTGTAATCTAGTATATACACAGATTTACGAATTTCAATCAAATGTCAAATAAGTACCCACCTTAAAGTTATAATATTGCTGTCACCACGACAATAATGCATATGGTTCAAATCGATTACATAGCCGACATCTCTTGCCTCCTGACACAAAATTTATTAAAGATTCGGTTTTGTCATAGCAAACAGCATCCATAATGAAATATTGGAAAGCAGCAAAATTTTTGGAATGCTAATACTATATATATTATATGTTCTCCGCAGTTGTTAAATACTTCGAAAACTTAAATGATATAAAAATGTAAAGCTCCCTCTTGTGTAATTTTAATGAAGCTATAATGACTAATGACTCATTTTCCCGACACGACGCTTTGACTATTATTGAGTATCAATGATATTAAGTCAATTAGACAAGTTCTGTCACAACAGTTTTCGGCACAACAAGTACCCCCGAATTCCTTGATTAATTTAAATATTAAATATTTATTTGATAATCTTCACTATAAACAAAGTCTCTGCACATATGTTCATAATTCGATGATTATATGTATAGATAGTAAATAAGTTGAAATTAAACACACATACATATGAGAAATTAGTAGTAAAATGAATGTGATATATGACGAGAATAACATGAAAGAAATCTTCAAATGCATACACTTTTGGAGTTTTAGCTGAACAATATTAAGGGACCACATCAAATAACAGTAGAAGGTACTACCTGTGACTGTCGACTCAGAGTGGCCAGCTACACATGATTCTCTCTAGAAAGTCCACACTGGTGGAATAAACATATAAGCTCACCTCCACAGCTATGTATGCACATCTAGTGTCAGTGCATTAGCTGTGGTACAGTAGGTCCTGATGACAATTCGTTTCATTTAGACTATTCCCAAAACCTTTCGATGTTGTCGTGCTACTGATTCAGAAATTCATTGACTCTGCATAACAATCC
>JAPYKE020000067.1:575000-677500 GCA_028554795.2 Sinohyriopsis cumingii | reverse complement strand
TACCTGCAAAATTTAGAAATAAATTTCATTCCGTGTTTATTCGAATCAAGTACATAGGTAAATTGTTATGCAGTAATTCGTGTATTTAGCGAGAATTAATATCTCAAATAGAGGATCTCAGATGGGTAATGATATACTATTGAATGTATGAAACAAGTTGAATAATATCCAGCTTTTGAGAGCCTTGGATATATTGATGTGAAATAAGGTTTAATAGATGCAGAAATTCCAATATTTACTGTAAGGTATTTGGAACCTCATATTTGCAGTATTTGATTTGGAACAGTATAATACAGAATATGTAAACACATCTTATACATGACTTAACAAACCCTTATGGGGGCAAATTTGCCATATTCATGCAGACGAGACCATTTTCTCCCAATTCCATACATGATTCAAATCGAAAATTGGCCGTCAAAATGTACTTGAAAACAAAACATATTGACATGATCACAGCCAATCATTAAATATAATACCGCACGATACATTCATAGGCTTATTTAGACCAATGAGAATCATATAATGTGATATGTCAACATATTATAATATCAAAAATAGTATCGGTAAAGTGTAACATGCTATAAAATGCATTATTGACCTGCTACTAGTTTGCATTACTTGTTTTCCTATTCTTTTTTTGTCAACTGATCTAGTGAAAATAAATATTTAGGAACTTAATGATTTAGAAGTTTAATGAACGGAAAGTCAAAAGAGAGAGCTCTGCTTCAGTAATATAAGAGGCGACCGTAAACTTAAAACAAACTGTTCACGATAATCAGGAAATAATATGGATGTACAACCTTCGAAGCCAAAATCCCCTCAACCTCTAGTAAAAAGTGAAGAAAAATTTCCTATTGGCACATGTTTCAAGCCGTGAAAAAAAGAAGCCACATTACTACCAAATGCAATTACGGATAGATTTATAGGCTTGGCAGACATTTGGTTTGCCGTTTCGGGCGATTTACAAGCTTTATTGATATATATGTGGCTAAACAAGGGGTAGGGAAGAGGTATGAACAAGAAGGTAAATAAAGCTAAAGTGAGTATGAAACTGGAGGATATTTTTGTACTGTAAATACAATCATATATACCGCAGATATATTTTTAAAAATTAAGTTTGTTTGATAGTTAGAATTTCATTTGAGTTGCAAAAGATGACGGTATTACTTACATGTATGCACTGGAGATGCTAATTTATACTGTAGTAATTGTCCTGCAGATTGAAAGAGAATGCAGTGTGCAAAATTTTAATCTGCATTAACTGAAAACAATGCATACAAGTTTATATCCTAATGCAAGTATTTAAGTGCTTTCACCTTTCATAATTTTCACACGTCCAATTTGTCATATGACATGTAAACTCATCTGACGATCAAACCAGCAATCCTTTGAAGATGTATTAAGCTGATGGTTATATAAAATGGCGTCATGATGTTCATATAGCTACATAAAGCAGTTGGAAAATTGTCAAAGCAAACACGTGTCTAGGTCCTGAGAAAATGTGTCGCATGGACATGTATAATTAGGTTGACCTGGCAGTAGTTGCATTTTGTATAACGCTGTATATAATGTATGGTGTCGGAACATGTTAAGCATACAATTTAAAATGTACTGCCAAAATGAAAAAGACCGCTCTGGTGACCAAGTAGTTAGAATGTCCGCCCCGCATGTGGGATGTCGCGGGTTCGAACCGCGACCCAGTCATACCAAAGACTTATACAAATGGCACTAGCAGCTGCCTCGGTTGGCGATCAACATTAAGTGGTTAATGCTAGGACTGGTCTTCCCGGAGTCAAGCTGATGTGATTGGGTGGCATTATGATAAATGTCTGCGACATGTTGCCCCAGTGCTAGGCATCATTGTTAACTGTCATAATTTAGACATCGTAGCGATATGACTGAACACTTGTTAAAACTACGTTACAAATCCAAATCTCTCTCTCTCTCTCTTTCTCTCTCTCTCTCTCTCTCACACACACACACACACACACACACACACACACACACACACACACACTGAAACCATATAGTGCTTACGCGTGATTTATTGTTATTCTCCCTCCCTTCTTCTCTCTCGCTCAACAGGTAAGTTCCAAGCGCTGTAACGGGTGTTCTCGATTAGGTAATTATCTTGCTGTGACTTCTAACTTCTGTGACGACCAATAAATTCCACGAGATGGGTAATCCACGACGACTACGATGTCATGTCCGTGACGGACACATCGAGAAAAGGATTAAGGTTCACCGTGGAAAAGTGGATTTTACTAAAAAATACGATGAATGTGCTGTAAGTATGTATGTATGTATGCATGTATGTTTGTAATTGCATACAGAGATATGAATGTATTCATGAATGCATGAAGAGATGTTGTATAAATTATGTTATGTTTCTTAAGGTGTTATCAAATCTCCTTGACATACTAGTTAAGTCTATTGTATGATTTCTTTTAAAAACGATTGCTACACCGACTATACCGGCAACATGAACATTACTGTTCGGGGACGAAAATGCCTACCTTGGTCAAATGTTGCAACTCATTTTAACGTTTGCATTGGCGACAATATGTTCCCGGATGGAAGCGCTGATGCTGCTGCCAACTACTGTCGAGATCCGTCTCGGAGGGGATACTTGTGGTGTTTTGTTTCCGATCCTTACGTAAAATGGGAGAAATGCATGCCGGAGTCCTGCGAAGTTATTGGTAAGTATATAAGTAACCTTAAAAAGTGCAGCATACATGAATACATCAAAAATAAACAAAACATGAGAACTCATTACCGTCCATTAATTAGGAAACACTCTTTAAAACAAGGAGGACTTATTGCAAAGGCCATTGTATGCCAGGTCATATGTGATTTTTCTTTCTAAAGTCAAAGAAGATCATACTGGTACATTTTTTACATATTTGTTTCAAAAGCTAATGACAAGTTGTTTTTTTTTATATCGTATAGTTTACAAAGTAATGTTTCCATTACTTAGTTTAAACATAGTCACAAACTATTTATAGTTTTCTGGCATCTTCAATTGATCACTTTTTTGTTGTGAAATAAGAAGATACCTGTAATTTTTTAAGATTCAAAATTGAGTTAGAACAAATATATTTCATACGAACGTAAACAAATACGTAAATAGCAGTGTTGTTTTAATTCATATTGATCGTTTTCGGACTTTTACGTGGCATACTGAATACACTGTGTCTCCTACATTAACTATTCGCCTGCCATGTTCTTCATGAAAACAATTCGGTGTCTATGAACACAACGATCGGAAAAGAGTAATGTCATAGTTGTTTACCTAGTGTAGCACTGATAATGTTGCATTAAAAAACAGGCTTCTCGTATATATGGAAACAACATAATAATACTGATTACGCATAGAACGCATTGCCCACCATTGTTGTCATTATAAGTACTATTATATAAGGTGATTAATATGCCCATGATTCAATCTTGTTTTAGATCAATTGGCATATATGTTATATTTTTTAAAGTTCGAGGCTATTATGTTAACTCTGGATTTGTGCAAAGCGTATCATAAATTTTTCCGTGTAATTTACTTTTTATAATTCTTATTTAACTAGACAAATATCAAAGTAAATTAATATATTGATAGTCAAAAGAATAATGACCGTTCGATCCATGCAAGAGGCAAGTCGTGTCAGGCATTATATAAAACGGAAGGATTTGCCTCCGATTTGTTTCAATCATGCACAGTAAAAAAGTACTTTGGTTGTTTTAGAACGGACGGAGGTGTTTCAGGTGCAAAATACTTTTTTGATTTTTAACTGGTCAACTTTGTATCGTCTTAACGAGGAGATATTCTAGCCTTTAACGTATGATTTGCATTTGGTTGTGCATAACGATTTGTTGCTGGGTTGGAAAATAGATGTATACGTATCATTTAAAGGGTTAGATCTCAGTTTTAAGGCACACTGTAAAGATAATGTTTGTTTGAGGTGAGGCAAATGTGGTTCGTTAGCTTCAGCCAAAACGCTTTCACATGAGGATGACCTAAACCATCCAAAAGATGGTGAATTGGGTCAAGCATCTTTAAGTAAGACTTTCTCGCTTAGCCATTCAACAGCACCGTAGTCCAGTTTGGATCTAATTGCAGTTAGATATAGGCTATGAACGACATTTATATTAGCAACCCAGTCACTGTGCGCTACTACTTTGATAGATCAGGAGCTTTCACGTATTTAGGTTAAATTTCGTAAAGTGTGGAATGAAGCTGAGTTTTATGTCGAAGACAATACCTAAAAACTGTGTTTCCTCAACAATCGTTATATAGGTAACGTCTTGTGTGAATTTAGGATAATCATGTTATCTTCATAGCTGACCATGGATACCCAATGTTTTTGAACTTTGAGAATTTAAAGCCAAGAGTTTGGGTCTTTATTATATTTCGCAGCGATTGTGGTTCATTGGTATACATGTGTTTCGATCGATAGCAAATTAGGAAACCATCATCATATAGAGATCAATCGACACCAGCAGCCAAACGCTTGATAATGTTATCAATTTTGGTGTTAAAAAGAATAACTTATAAAATACTGCACTTGGGTACACACACTGTCTGCTCGTACATATTGGAGAGAGTTTAGCCCACTCAAACCATAGCTACATCCACTATTTTTACGACTGCTGCTCCAACTATTGCTATTAGTATTGTTACTACTACTACTACACCCGTTATTATTATACTTAATGTTTCTCTCAATGAAATAACAACACCAAACTATGCATAGCATAACGCCTACCATCAATACGTACGTCTCCTGTTCTTGACATGATGCAACTGTTGCAAATTTTGCCCGTGCTTTATCCTGGAAGAAAAGGCGATATGCCGTTTACCATTACTTATACCTTGTCATCGTGTGCCTCGTACTCCCTGTAGCCGATGAATCATCTAATAACCTGAAATGTAATGTTTCTTGTAGTTTGTAACAGACCAAGCTGTGTTAACGGATGGAGTCGAGCCCGTTTAGGGAACGAGTGCAATTGTGAATGCGCAGACGGATTCGGAGGAGATAGCTGTGAAATAGGTAATAGTTTCGACGTAAAAATTAAGTTTTTAATGCAAACTCAAGGACACATATATTCGTTTTATAGAATGGAATAAATATGCTTCAATTAAATAAAATAAAGTTTCATGACATCTGGCAAGAATGATAAAATGCCTCCGATTTCCCAAAAACAAAGTATCATTTACAACATTACACCCGAAGAAGCTTTCTTAAAGTTAAGGTATTCCTTTTTTCCTCCGCAGGGATGAAAAAATCATACAATCTATAGAGGTGTAATATGGTGACAAAATCATTCATATATATATATATATATATATATATATATATATATATATATATATATATATATATATATATATATATATAATAATAATAATAATAATAATAATAATAACAATGACTTTGTATCTTTGTATAGCACATTATCTTTAGAAGCTCTTAGAGCTTTATAACATTAGGCAACAACTATAAAATAAAAAACATATAATAATAGTATTACAAAAACAAGCACCATGAAATTAGAAATACATTAAAAAATAAAAAGAATGCTGAGAATATTTCAGATAGGAAACATTATTAGGTCTTTAGGTTTGTTCTTGCTGTCGAAATAAGTGAGTTTTGAGAGCCCTCTCGTTTCATAGAATGGAATGAATATGCTTGAATAAAATAAAATAAAGTTTCATCACATCTAACAAGAATGATTAATATATGTGTATGTGTGTGTGTGTGTGTGTGTGTGTGTGTGCATGTATGTACAATACAATATATATATAGCTTGTTACAATCAATCATTTTCTAAAAGCTCCCAGTCTTTCAGAGATCATTTTTGTCAAAGTAAAAGCGCAAAAAGAACAAAGATGAAAAAGCTTGGCTCAGCAAGTCAGAATTACTGGTCAATTATTTTCTAGATTTAGTGATTCCTTTTTTAAGATAAACCACACAAATACATAACAATTACTAACACATAAACGTAAGCAAACTATTTTTACATAACGTTGCATTAATTCAATTAAAATCAAGAAACATTTTTCTAATATATCCTAAATGGAAAAAAAGGATTAATTTGAACCCTTAACATTTTCAGAGATTAGGTAAGCGTTTCTGCAAATAATGGGAATTTAACATGCTTTTCATTTTGAAAAATGACACGCTGGCGATACGATGAATATGTCCACAGGCCTAAATTTAGTATGGAACTCCTGCAACAAGGAAAATAATGCTGAAAACATTTATGGCTATAATATAAAAGTTTTGTCTTGCCACAACGAAAACATTGTACGTGTAAAACTAACACCAAGATATATTGATCATCAACTACACCTACTGAATAACACCTACAATTACTAACCAATACGTCGTTTGACTGACCTGTAATGAATAGCATCCGCACATGCTAACCCATTACAAATCCGACTAGCCAGTACCCACGCCTTCAGACCAACACTCTATCTAACTAAGCAGAACGCAGTGTTAAAGGGTATATACAACCACTGGTATAGTAAGGTACAGCAACAACTAGAAACGAGAAAAATTACTTTTTACACTTGCACCGGCATACATACAATCCAAGGTGGAGAATAACAAGATGATAAGGTACGCCATTATTATTCAGTGGTACAATATGTGCGGCGAATTTCTAATACTTTGCCAAAATTTTACTAAGTCCAATACAATAATATTTTAGTTGAACCCTGAACATGACAGTATAAAGCTGAGGCTACTCACTCATAAGACTAGTGAACACTATGGCTTGAGTATCGTCGTATACTCATATTCGCAATGGGAAAAAATAAATTCAGTCGTTATGTCCAGAATTGAATGGGAATTCAAAACTTGAACTCTCTTCCAATGACCTGACTATTTCATTGACTGTTTAAATAAATTACAATTGAATTTATGTTGGTCGTGTCGGAAGTGAAGTATCATTTTTGACGTTCTGGCCTAGATCGAATGCAATGATTTATTATATGCTAAGCCGTCAACTCCTGGATTCACTAAGAGAAATAATTATGATAATTAATTCAAATGAAATACGAGATATAATTTTCCGGTGCACTCGTTTTTATCTGTCTGACCAATAAATTTAGAACTATTTCCTGACGTATGTGGAATAATCGTGTTCAGACGGAGCAAGTTCACACCCAACCATGTACACATACTCTTTTTTATTTTTCTTAACATGTTTGTTTTACATTGAATTTGAAAGTAAAAGTATGCTTCTACTGACATTTTAATAAGTTTCATATGCTTCAAACCGAATTAGAACAGTATTGGTTTGGAAATAAAATATCCAACTGATCTTGTTGATGCCGCATTCAACAAACTAAATTCCCTTACACATCTTGAATCACTGAAATGTAAAGTCAGTGAATAATATTGCAATGGCATGCCTTTCCTTCTTGAGTATAATGCTAATTTACCTAACGTAGGTTAAGGTTATCAATATATATTTGGATTATTTGCGATTATCCTGTAATGAAAGATGTCAATGATAATTCGAATGAGTCATGAAATAAATGCAATAGATGTAGATGTTCGCATTATTCTTTAATTATTAAAACATACTTATTTCAGTAGAAGTACTGCAAGCGAAATATATTCGATGTGCTACGATACTGAATGTGGAATTGTAAATGTGATTTCCTTGATAACTTGTTAAAGGTGTGGCTTTCAGTGTGTTGGACAATTGCAGCAAGTATGCAGTATGCTGTAGGATCATGTAAATATATTGATTTTGTAACTATCATGTCCACACATTTGATATGTTCCAATGCGAGTTAAAAGTGTCCTTGTTATATCTGGAGTAAGTCATGTGTAAACTTTCACACAAACCAAAACGGAAGAAAAATAAAATGTTTGGGAACACTTATGTGTGTAAAAGACCTTGTATGTTTGTCTGGATGCATAAGTGACCGTACGAAATCAATGACATAAGAATTAAACTTTAGGTTACGTGGATGACGGTCCTATTTTGGCACAAGAAAAACATCCATATCTATAGTATAGCGAGGCCGTACTGCAGCACTCTTCTCGCGAGACACAACATCACATTTGAATAAATTCCTTTCAGGATAGGTGGGAACATTACATTTGTCCAGTATGGAATTCGTGTTATGGGTAGCGGTTTCTGGTCAAAATGATCTTGTTTTTTCTTTGACTGGCGGTATCCATACGGTAATGTATTATGCTCGGGATGTCGCACTTTTTTCTCGAACCGGATATGACACACATTCTCCAAAGGATGACTCACGAAGTGTTGATCCGATATACATGCAATCATGGTTACCATGTTTTCACGTTAAGGTCCTGATGTTCACATGCCTCGCATGCTTCAAGCGTCGAAGGTTACCACGTGACTAGAACGCAAGTTCAAAACCAGTCCTCTCACTTTGAATTTGGTATAAACTTACTATGTCTGAACTTATAAATGGTAGCAGGAATGTCCGCTACAAGCAAAACTCATAATAGTATATTCGAGACGATCGTCGTTGCACGCTCCTAAATGTTGATCGTAGATATCGGATAAGGTGACAACATTCAAGATGATCGATCCTTTTATTTATTTAATTTATATTGTGTGCTTAACTTTTGCCCCTGATTATAAGTTTTCAACAGCATATTTACATAGCTGAATTTTGTCCTTGATTTTAAGTTGTACGTTAGAGATATCAAACATAATTTTTGCATAGCACCTTAGTTATATGGCCAGGTTTCTTTACAGACAGAGTGTGTTTCTTCAATGAACTGCTTTACATTTGTTACGACAAAAATTATGGATTGCATCAATGTGTTATACAAGGACAGTCAAGACTTATTATTCGGATCTTTCTATAGTTTGTGACTTGTAATAGGACATTATGGATTATATGGGATTTAATTCACAATACGGTAAGTGTCTAACTAATATGCATTTTCTATTATGGACGCAATATGCTTGTTGATTTTGCTTCAATTATTAGTTTCACTGACTTTCTGTTATACCTTTTAACACCACGGGTCGTAAGATAATATAGGGGCTCGTCCTCAATCTGAATTGCTTTAAAACCTTTTAGTGATATTCAAAATTGTCCCTAACATTTAAATTGACTATGGTAAAGAGTTTAATTTCACAGATTGGAAAATGTTTTATTGAATCTAGCAAGCATTCACAATGGCATCTGATGTCGAGAACTTTGATTAAAATGCTCACCATATAGGGTTAGTGTTTATGACAAAGGATCAGTTGCTTCAGCTTTCCATATAGTAGTACCTTTCTGATGTGAAAACATCTTAACAGTGAAGAGGTGAAGAACGTTCTGATTCATAACTTGATGGGAAAGGAAATTTTGGGTGATCATTCTTTGGGTTTGATTAGTAACTCTGTAATTGGTTTTTGTAGGAAATTAAAGTAATTACATCTTAGCAAAAACTAATGGAATATGAATTAAGAAAGCTTCATCTTCAGAAGGAAATAATTGGGATGAAAAAAATCAATGAGCATAAAAGAAATTGCAGATTCGGATAGAGAGCGAAGGATGTACTAGTAGAATATCAAAGGAAGTACAATTTTAAAACCCCCCAAACAAATAGAAATGCAATAGATTAAGACAGCTTTAGCAGGAAAAGGAAATGACCCAACTTTAAATTCACAAAGAGAAAGAAATACAAATGTGCAGTGAACTGAAATTCAAAAGCATATGCAGCAAGAGAGAGATGTACAATTACAGTTGAAAAGAGAAGTAAGAACACTACCGTATAAAGTATTAACAATTTTGTTGACGGAGCACTCATCCTTTACACGCAAGTTCATGTTTTAATCTTAGCAGAAATATCAGGTTAGTACACGAAAAAGGAAATAGAAAAAGACTTTCTTCACTTTGAAATAATTGGCAAAAACCTGAACTGTCGAGGAGAGCATTGACATTATGATAAGAGAGGGTATTTACTGGCAAAGCTCGTGAAGTCTACACTTCACTGTCAGTACAATATAGTGCTGATTACGATCTGGGTAAGGAATACGTCTTCAAGCTGTATGAGTCAGTAGCTAATACATATAGACAAATGTTTCGGACTTATAGAAAAGAAACTGCATACACCGAAGTTGAAATTGCAAGTGAAAAAATAACAACTATTTCATTGAAGGTGCTCAGCTGAGAGGATTGATAAAGATTGTGATAACCTCATACAATTAATGTTAAAATAAGACTTTTTGAAAAGCATAGAATAGTGATGTTAACATGTTTAAGAGCAGACACTGAAAACGTTGGAATATACACTCAGCTGATGATTATTCCTTGACTCACACATTTTCATGTATTATTAAGTCGTTCTCTCAGCAGAGTTTCAATCAAAGGTCACCACAGTCTCATATGAGTACTTTAAAATCTCAGTCCCGACCAACGTTTAAAAATCAAACATCTGATAAGATTCACTAGAAATACGTATCTCTTCCTACTTGTATTGATTGTTAAAAGAAAGGGCATTTAATTTATGATTACTACAGGCTGAAAAATAAGCAACGTAATAAAGACAGAGCTGTTCCAAATGATCTTATTCCAATGAGATCAGGGTTATGTTTGCGTTAGTTGTGTCAATCAGACTCCAGTCTCATTATGTTTTGGTGACATATGAACCATTCACGTCACAAGGTTCCTTATCATATTTTAGGGATTATGCAGTACCTGCCTATTAAGGGACATCATATTTTCCCCCGAGTTTTTTGCTATCAGGTATATTGCGTTAGTCCGAGAAGCCTTCTTTTGATGAACGTATTCTTATTCAGGGAGTTTATTTAGCAGTGATTGCTTTACCCATTGAAGTTATTAGACAATGTAATAGCTGGAGATAAGGTTTTATCAGTGATTGCTTTACCCATTTAAGGCATTAGGCAATGCCATAGTTGGAGATAAGGTTGGGGTTAATCCACTAATAATTGGCAAGCGTTGTTTGGATGTAAACGTTGACCATGTTGATAACGAAATGCATGATTTTTATCCTTCTTGTGCAATTACCAGGACTATGTTTAAACGAGTTCTCGAGAATGATGCTAATCAGAAAGGTATTCCTTCAACTGATACATTAATTGGTCAGTATTTGATGATGACACGTTTGCTCCTGGTATTGATCAATCAACATGTATTGCTCACAGTGGTCCTCTTTGTGCTACTCATTCGCTCTTTTATAATAAGGTTGATTGATTGATTGATTGATTTATTTTTAACGGCGCATCGGCACTGTTAGGCTATTTAGCGCCAAACAAAGTGTTAGTTCTATAATCTTTTAAAACGTATAAAAGGTCCTATATCGACCAGCGATATAAAAGAACAAATGGTAGAAATTAAAAAACGGTAAGATGATAACGGTGCAAAATAAAGCTTCCCGATCAACGGGAGATGTAAAAATGATGAATAGTTATTAAAATGGGACGGTATATGTATATTGCATAAAACTGCACAAGGTGATAGCATAAAAGTCAGAGTTTAGGGTAAATATTTACGGCTTTCAGGAACTCTATAATACGAGTGATGTTTATAGTATCAAAAAGTTCTTTCATGTCATGCACAATGTAATAACGATCGCGCGTAGGTTGTAGGTCAAAGCACTCTATCATAAAGTGCTTGACAGTGAATGGTTCATTGCAAGAAACGCACTCTGGAGGGTCTTCACCTTTTAGTATGTGGGTGTGGGTGATATAAGTATGACCAATTCGGATTCTTGCAATGACTATCTCCTCCCTACGAATGGTTCTGTAGGAAGGAGTCCACTCTCCTAGAGTTGGCTTGATGGCATGAAGTTTGTTATTTACAGCATCATTCCATGATGCCTGCCACTTCTGACGAAAGAACTTTCTGATACAAGGTTTAAAATCAGTATATGGTATTTTAAAATCAGATGGTTCTTGAGTAAGGGCCATTTTAGCAGCGCGATCTGCTTTTTCGTTACCTTTAATGCCAATGTGGCTAGGTAACCAACAGTATATTATATTGTAGGAGATACTCAGCTCGGTATTTTTTACGAGTATGTTTTTTAATAATGGGTTCTCCAGTTTTCTATTGTGTAGTGACTGGAGTACTGATAGCGAGTCGGAGAAGATGATACTGTTTAAAATGTGTTTCTTTTCTATATGTTGCAGAGCAAGGTCTATTGCTCTGATTTCGGCTGTAAAAATTGATGCTCCGTTTGGTAAACGAACTTGCGTTGTGTGATTTCCACAAACAAAGGCTGCAGCAGCCTTTTCCTCATCCTTTGATCCATCCGTATAAATTCTGGTGTAGTTTTTAAATTCGGTGAGGAGTTCATGGTAAGAGTTGAGGAAGACAGAAGGGTTTGTTTCGGATTTTTTGCCATCGTGTAGCATGAAAAGAACTTTTGTTTGTTTAATTAGCCAGGGTGGTGTTTCGGAGATGGACGTTTTCTGAATTTTAGAAAGATCTATATTTGTAGTGTCAAGGCTGGATGATATTCTAATGCCAAAGGAAGGTATGACGTTTGGTTTATTTTCGTATAAAGTTTTGTATTTGGGTTGAAAAACAGCCGAAAAAGCAGGATTCAGAGGGTTTGATTTTAATTTCAGAGCATACTGTGCGGAAAGCATTTGTCTGCGATGCGATAACGGTGGTTCATTCGCCTCAGCTAGAAGGCTTTCACACGGGGATGTTTTAAATGCTCCCAGAGCCAGTCTTATTCCCTGATGATGAATTGGATCAAGCATTTTAAGATATGACTTTCGGGCTGAACCATACACAACGCAACCATAGTCTAGTTTGGAGCGAATAAACGTTCTATATAAATTCAGGATGACTTTTCTATCAGCACCCCAGTCAGTGTGCGCTACTACTTTAAGTAGGTCAAGTGCTTTTAAGGATTTGGCTTTTAAGTGTTTTAGGTGTGGAATAAAAGTCAGTCTTCTGTCAAAGATAATACCCAAAAATTTTGTTTCCTCAACAACTGGAACAAGCCCTTGAAATATCTTGCTTGTTCCATAGGGTTAATATTGAAACGGAAGCCACACAAGTTCCAGTTTTGTTTTACTTTGTAAAAGCGTGGTTATTATTCGAAAATGGAGAACACCCGAGGTACCCTGTGTTGACGTGTGGTTAGTGTGATATAAAGTTGTCCTTCCGAAGTCATTTCGACAGAATATTCTAGGTCTAGCCCATGCAACTATCTTATATGCTCAATTAGAAGTGAATAAGCTCTGTATCAAGATCAATCAACAGGTATTGCTCACAGTGGTCCTCTTTGTGCTACTCATTCGCTCTATTATAATAAGGTTGACATAAACAAAAAATTCCTCATTGTCAAACGGGAACAAGCCCTTGAAATATCTTGCTTGTTCCATAGGGTTAATATTGAAACGGAAGCCACACAAGTTCCAGTTTTGTTTTACTTTGTAAAAGCGTGGTTATTATTCGAAAATGGAGAACACCCGAGGTACCCTGTGTTGACGTGTGGTTAGTGTGATATAAAGTTGTCCTTCCGAAGTCATTTCGACAGAATATTCTAGGTCTAGCCCATGCAACTATCTTATATGCTCAATTAGAAGTGAATAAGCTCTGTATCAAGATCTAAAAATCATATTTATTAGCCAGACTTAAAATGAGATGTTTCCAGATACTGTAGATCTTGTAACACCTGTCAAATGGTATAAATACCCTATCAGAAGATACCATAGGCTAATCTGCTATATATTCCTGCATTCGACAAACCAATTAATATAATAATGGTTGACATCGTCATTCACTTACCTAATATCAAGTCGTGCTACCGATACCTTTTGACAAAGATGTATGCGTCTACACAAATTCCAGAGTCGATCTCGTTGAGAAATAGTCAGACTAAAACTATTTGAAAAGCTCTGTAATGTGTTTTACACTCGTTGGCATATTAAATTTATCCAGGGTAAGCAAGGGTCACATGGTATGTCTGCAATTTAATTTTCGAACAACCTGTGCATGAAGTACTCATTAGACGGTTGAAAACTTCGACTTCAAACCCGAAAGTCAATGGGATTTAGTAAGATTTCATCAAACTTTGCAGATTATGACTCAGTCATATTTAACTGATTCAGATAAGAATTATGATGAGGGTGTTCATTAATTGGTGTTTGCAGTTATTAATTGGTGTTTGCAGTTAAAGAATCATTTCAAGAATCATTGGGTGTTAGCCCTCTTGAAATGATTTTATGACATATAGTCCGTGGACTATTAAACTTATTAAAAGAGATTTTTTTTAAAAAAACGTTTAAGTGATTAATCTTCTTGACGACATCTCTGATTTAAATAATAAGTTGTCAAAGAATTGTGAAATAGTAATAAACAAATGTTCACTATACACATTTACAAATAAAATTATGGCATGACATAAATGCACAGGAAAGAATGATACAGACTGTATAGCAAAATCATATTCGGGCTACATTTTATGATCCTTATACAATTGAAAAGAACGTAAATGACTTAAAGTATATCATATAGACTTAGGAAACGCGGAATGAGAAACACCATTGTCGTATAAATATGCTAAATGAACTTTTTGATAGAGATAACACCGTTAATTATTAAATCAATTTATTTGTACATCTTCCACTCAATGAGAAACTAAATGATGGAATGCCATCTGGCTGTCGTGACTCTAATTTGGCCAATCTTCGGAACTTAGAAATATTAAATAATCTTGCGCAATATGGAAGACTCCAAGAGTTGACACATGAGCTGGAAAACTACACATAGCACATTGTGGGACTCTGTGAAGTTAGATGGAAAGCCCTAGCAGAACACCTAAGTAAAGATGGGTACCTATTATACTATAGTGGAGAGTGTGACAAGTCCATAAATGGAGTACGCTTCCTTGTAATGAAAGCCATCAAGGGATCTCTGATTGAATGCTGCCCATATCTAGCAGAATCATCTCCATTCGTCAGAAAGCATCTCCCTTTCACATCACAATTACCCAAGTCTATGCTCCAACTACCGATCATGATGATGAAGAAATATAGGAGTTTTACAACAAACTACAGGGTATTCTAAACATTATCAGTACAAAAGACATCCTCGTCATCCAAGGAGGCTGGAATGCCAAAGATGGCAAAGATGTTCTAAAAGATCATTGTGGACTTTCTTGTAATGAGCCTACCAATGAAAGATGGAGACAGCTGCTCAAGTTGGCAAGCTAGAACAACTTGGTACTAGCCAAGACCCTGGGACAACATAAAGCTTCATGAAATCGTTACTAATGTGGCATTAATAGATAAAATACAAGGACATTCCCAGGTGCTGATGTTGGGAGTGATCACGACCTCGTGATTATGAACTTCCGAGTGAGGCTGAAGAAAATCAGCAAGCCAAAGAACTCCAGGCTCAAATTCAACCTGGAACAACAGAAGGACCGTAACATCTGCAAGTCATTCCAAGCCACAAATGGAGGAAAATTTGCTCCACTCCTTTTGATTAATGGTGATCTCAATGATGACAGGCACCTTCAACACAGTCATGACAGATGCTGCCAAGGACATCATTGGCCTCCATCGCTCGAAGAAAAAGCCCTGGGTTACAGAAGACATTCTGAAGTTGTGTGATGCCAAAAGAGAACTCAGAAACACCAGACACACAACAGGGGCAATAGAGTACCGAGAAATAAACAAGGATATCAAAAAAAAAAAAAAAACTTGAAGAAAGCAAAAGAAGATTGGATTGGACACAAGTGCACAGAAATAGATAGCAGTCTGATAAAGAATACTATCAAAAAGGCGTTCCTAATTGTGAATGACCTCACCAGACAGAAACAACCTAGAGTCAGTACCATTCAAGACAAAAATGGAAAATGCCTCACATAAGCGAGTGACATTGTAGATAGATGGACTGTGTATTGGAAAGAACTCCACAACCATCAGTCCACACGAGACCCAGAGGCGCTTGAAATTCCAAACTCCTCAAATGATGATCACTTCCCCATTCTCAAAGAAGAGGTGCAGTCAGCAATAAGAGCAGTGAATAATGGTAAGGCAGCCGGAGTAGACAACATCCCAGCTGAACTTATCAAGAATGGGGGGAAGATCAGTGAAAGAGCTACTAACAAAAATCTGCAACAAGATCTGGCAGACAGAAACCTCAAGCAGAAGAAATAATCGCTGAAGTACAGGCTGGGTTCCGGAGTGGAAGAAGCACAACAGAACAAATATTCAATCTCAGGGTTCTGTGTGAAAAGTACTCGCAACACCAACAAGACATCTATCATGTGTTCATAGACAGAGTGTGGCATGAGGCATTGTGGGCCACAATGAAGAAGTATAACATATATCAAAGGTTAACCAACACCATCAAGCAGCTGTAAACCAATGTTACCAGTGCAGTAATGGCCCAAGGTTCTGTGGGCTACTGGTTCCAGACAACAGCAGGAGTGCTTCAAGGCTGTCTTATGTCACCTACACTTTCCAACATCTACTTAGAGCGCATCATGAGCGAAGCCCAAGAAAACCACTGTGGGACAGTCAGCATTGGAGGGCGTAACATCACCAACCTCCGCTTTGCAGACGATATTGATGGGCTGGCAGGCAGTGAAGCCGCGCTTGCCACCTTATTGAAGAACCTGGATGAAACATTTTCCAAATTTGACATAGATATAACCGCTGAGAAGACAAAGCTGATGAGAAATAGTGGCAAACAAATTTCAGCCAAGATTAAAGTCAGAGGACATGAGCCAGTTCAAATATCTTGGTTCCATAATCACCGAAGAGGGATCAAGATCAGAGATTTTGTCAAGAGCAGTACATACGATGGCAGATATGTTAAACCTAAGACCCATCTGGAGACAAGAATATCTGTCTGAAAACTACAATCAGACTATTGCGAGCTCTAGTCATCTCAATATTTTTGTACTCATGTGGGGCCTGGACCATGTCAGCAGAATTACTACGAAGAATTCAGTCACTTGAAATGAGATGCAACAGAACCATCCTTGGCATCTCTTACATGGACCACATCACAAATGAAGAAGTGCGTAACACCACCAGGCGCAATGTAGTCTAATATTAGGACCTTCTCACCACCGGCAAAAAGGGAAAGCTGAAATGGTATGGCCATGTCACTAGAGCCAACAGTCTATCCACAACAGATCTACATGGCAGCGTCCATGGTGGCAGAAGGAGAGGTAGAGACAAAAGTGGACTAACACCATCAGAGAAAGGAACAGGACACGTTTTGTGGCACATGATCGAGACAAGTGCAGGGAACTGGTCAGAAACAACATCCGTATGAATCATATCAAACAGGAATTTTTGAGAGGCAATCCGAGTGTCCAGTTACGTGAACCAATTTCACTTTTGCCTTGTCACGTATCAATGCAGGACGCAGATACACATTCGAAAAACGAGCACTTTTATCCATAGGATGTGTAAGATTATTTGATCCGTTTAGCAAGTGCAATGCATATTTATTATCCTGTTTGCTACAGTTTACAAACGTCTTCTGTGAGCGAACACAGGCAGTTAGGACTTTCATGTTTCTGATTACAACTGCAACTGAGGAGATAATAAACCATACGAGTTGCAGTCTGTAAGAAGAGGATTTTTCCGTGAAACGCTCTTTGTGGTAATTGAACGGATAATCTGTATGTTCAATACAGCTATAGGTTCTTTATAGTGAACAAACTATGTATCGGGCAATCAAAGAATCAAGGCGATCTTAACTCACATGCATTCGTCTAATAAAGACCCGTTGTGTTTCTTATAAACATTAGGTATGCCCGATAGTTTATCTTTAATAAGGTCACCCCTTCATAAGCTGCTTGCCATAATGTAACAATACATTGCGAGAGATACCAGACTTATTTTCCTATCATTTCTCTTCTTGTGAGCTGCTGCAATGCGAGTTAAAGGCATTTTTGTCAAATATAGAGTAGATCACGTGTGCATTTTCAAACAAAATATAACATTTTAAAATCCAGGCTATGAGTGTCAGCCGCTGCCAATATTTTGATCATATGCTTAAGTTAGATGTTGCCTGTTCTGATCAAATCGACATTATCTATAGGTGGAAAATTTCATCGGAACTCCCATCGCGATATTTTAGAATGCAAACAATACTTTACCACCACATTAACTATTAAGACACTGATTTGCGTACTCCTCGCCTTCTTATGCAAACTAAGAGCCAATAACAAAGGAAGAAATAAGCAATGTAGCTATGAATAATAGCGCTTATAAAGGATCGACGGATCTTGTATGTATATTCTTATCTACGAGTTACTGACTGCAATCGTTGACCTATATATACAACTTTATTCATGACAGGAGATGGATATTTTAGTATTAACAGCCAATTATTTATATTATTAAGGTGTAATCTAGATATGTCATCTGTGTCTATTTATAGGTTTTACGGTCGAAACGTCTGATGAGCAATCAACAGTAAATGATGACCAAGAGACCGCAAGCAAAATGACGGGTAAATCTTTTACATGTTTTCACTACTTGTAATTTCGTTTGCCTGATTTTTTCAGCCTCCACCTATATATGAATGTCTAAATCGATAAAACGGTAGAGAAATACAGTATGTGGATATGCAGGGAATTAAGTAAACAAAACATTTGTTAATACTAGGGAATTACGTCTGTCTGTGACGTAAGGGGATGTTGCGTGTTCAAATGTATATAAATGTATTTCTGTCTATCTGCATGTCCGTAACTCCTCTCCTAAACAGATAGACGTACATACTTTTCCATTGTGATAAACATGCGTCACAGAGATACAGAGATACCATATATATATATATATATATATATATATATATATATATATATATATATATATATATATATATATATATATATATATATATATATATATATATATATATATATTCCAGAAGAGGACAATATCTACTCATGGAAACTCATGAGTCTGGTGGTATGTGGAACTGGGTCAGACAGAGCATTCAATAGGAAATGTGAGATTTTGACACTGTTATGTATAGCACTAATATCAGATGGCTATATTGGAGTATATTATGACAAGTGTGGCCTTGTGGCCACAATGATGGATTAACATTAGGGCTGCCATTTGGAAAGTGTGGTCTAATGTTGACATTTGGAATCAACATTTCGTCCATAAGTATAACATTTTGTGACCGCATGTCCTCATGGTAAATAGAATGGGATACTATGGGGACAAACGGAATGAGAAATACGTCAATACGATTAACATTGTCAGACGGTATGTGGGAAATGGGAACTACAATGTTACAAACTTCCATAGAATTAATATTGAGGACGATACGCTAACAAAACTGACTTTCTGCCGGCAAGAAATCATGAACATAAGTCAACAGGAATAACGTAAATAGAGTTCTAGTCCAAATGCAACATATGTTGATAGGTACGTGTAACTCCTTCGTCGCAGACGATCTGGTGCAGTCTCCAGAGGACGACGCCGGAGTTGTGATATGAAAAACGAACCCCAGTGTCCGGTTACGAGGACCACTTTTACTTTTTTGCCTTTCATATACCAACACTACGGAAAAATGGGCGCTATTATCCATTCGACGTGTTTAGCAAGCAATCTACATATACGTTGTAATATTTGCTTCTGATCATATGTCTGAATAACCAGCTGTTAGGACATTCAAAGTCCCGAATGTTACTGCCACTGAAGATAGAATAAACCATACAGATGGCTGCCTGTCTTGAGCGGTAGTCCCAGTGAAGTCCTCTTTGCAGTGGTTGCACGGATAATAGATATTTGCTGGTACAATACAGCTAACGGTAACTTACGGTGAACAAACAATGTATTGGGCAAATAATCAAGATGATCGCAATTCACCGACATCTATTTGCTAAATAAATATCATATATTGTCCCTTGTAAACTTTGAGTATACCCGATTGCTGATTTTTATGAGGACCCACTTCAAATGCTGTTTGTCATATTCAAGAGAAACAATTAGAAGAATGTTATTTGTCTTGATATCACTTTCCATCTTTTCTCTTTCTGCAATGTGAAATAAAAACATTTTGTTCATACAGGAATTAAGTCATGCATCCATATTGTTATGTATATCGATATTTTTTGTTACTCCTGATACATGGTTTTATTTAATTTTCGCAATTTTTGTTCATGGTTGTAAACTGTACAGAATATGTTTTGTTATAAATGGTGTACATAACCTAGCTTTGTTAAGGACGCAAATTACATATGATCTATCAATATCTGTTTGCGTACCTGTTGACAAATATTAGTACTGATCTTAATAATAAGCCTTACAATAGCTATGACTTAATTTATGTGACTGATGGGATTTCTACTTGTTCAAATTGATTTTCTAGCTTCCCATTCCAACTTGATGATACTGTTCTGTATCTCTTGCCAATAGTTATCAATCCTCTTCAAGCTAGATATCGTGGACTTTATACATTAAAAAAAAAAGTGATTTAAATTATATCAACATTACTGGGAGGCGGATACAGACATAAATCCGCCACCAGTTATATACGTACTTTGCAGGAGTATAATGATCGATATAGCTTTGTAAATCATTCAATACATTTAGTTTTTCCTGTCTCAGACAGTGAAGACTTAAATCATGACGTACAACATGAATGTAATAACTTTGGTTATCAGTCTTCAAAATTATGAAATACTTAGAAACCTGGACAATACATTTTCACATCTACACACGTCCAACAAGAGGGGCGACCCGGGATATATCCACGGGGCATGGGTCAGGAAGGAGGCACATGCCAAAGAACACTTTTTAATTTTGTGAAAGAAATAGTTCGTTTGAACAAGAACTAGGACAGGCCCAGCTGTTTCTTACACGAGGGACAGTGATCACTCTCGACGGAAGTGCATCTACAGCCACAGGAGAATGCACTTTCCCGTGTATAAGATTTTGATTTTACTTTATTTTGTATGTATTTTGTATGCTCATTATATTGTGTTATGTGTGTGTTTGATTAATATGAAGAAAAAATCTTAATTGCATAACATTCTTTTCGTTATGATGGGATGTATTTTGTACTTTTCGTAACTCCTGGTACGTGATTTTATTAATTGTTTGTAAATGTTTTTCATAGTTGAAAACTGTGTAGGGTATCGTTTGTTATAAATTTTGTACATAACCTGGCTTTGTTAAGTACGCAAATTTCACTAGATATTTAAGTATACGCTTACGCACGTGTTATAAGAAGACTCAAAATGGCGCCTATGGCGTAGTTTTCAGTGATTACAGGGATTTCTACTTTTCACAATAATTTTGTAGCTTCATATTGGTTGCGCGGGGTCACGTGAATATTCTTTACAATAGTGTATGCTGTCACGTGGGCCCATTGAGAAGTACAGTCGCAATATACGGTGATTATAGGGAGACAATTAAGCAATGAAATTCGTTACGATTTTTTTAATCAAGCATACTTGCTGTGTTCTTGTTCGAATTCTACAGATGTGTTTTTTAATGTTGTACTTAGATATTTTTCTAGAGGAAAAACATTTGTTTGGCCTGTTCAATGGAAATATAAATTGCTCATTATTTGAACTATAGTAATATTGTGGAACTGTTGAAAGTTATTCAAAGGAGTTCTGGAAAGCGACATCTTGACAACGTAACGGTTTTTGGACGATCAGTATATTTCTGGAATAGAGAGTGATAAGGAACTTTTCATTCATTTAGGATTTAGACCTTTATAAGGTCTAGTCCGGATTTACTTCACAATAATATAATTTCGTCTCACATATTTAATTTTGACAAATAATTGTTAAGATCTATGAACTTGTTGGTTTTTCTTCTTTTCTGTTACTCAAGTTTGTCACAATAGAATCGTAAAAGAAACATTCTTTTCTTATAGGGAGTAGCAAATTATAACTTGTTAAACCTAGGCGACGAATGTCAGTCGCTGCCAGTATTGCGATAGTATATTTAAATTAGCTGTTACCAGTTCTGAGCAAATCGACATTATATATAAGTAGACAGTTTCATCTGAGCTCCCATGTGACATTTTAGAATGCCGATACAATGTAAGACACAGGTTTATGTAATTTGTACCTTTTTGTACAATAGAGATGTAGAGACGTCATATGTGTATACTTATAGACATCACGACTGAAACCTCGTATCAGGAATCGACCGAAATTCAAGTCCAAGGGCCTTCACGCATGTTTACAGGTAAATCTTCTGGCGTTTTCCAACCACCTGAGGTATGCCTTTATGTATCTGTCGCATGTCGATATATATATATATATATATATATATATATATATATATATATATATATATATATATATATATATATATATATATATATATATATATATATATATATATATATATATATATATATATATATGTATGGAATTAGGTAAATAACAAAATGTATTTACAGGAGGCTTATGTGTGCGGAAATGATATTTCTGCTTCAGAAGGATTATATCTGCTAGCTGACTGAGTCGTAACCTTGACGGGGGATGTCAGAGAATGTACATTGTCATTATGCATATATTTGTGTCTCCTCATCTGTCCGTAACTCATCTCCTCCTAGACAGATCCATGTACGTATGATGCCCATGTGATTGATATATAGCCTTCCTTCTGGAGTCCATGGTATTGCGTTAAATACCAATTAAAAAGAAAGTGCCATCAGAGGGACATTTTAATAGCGAAATCACACGCTGTATATGCATTCGAAGTAGAGGACGATATTACTGTGATTACCGAATTCGAGATACCATCACTTTATCACTGTCCAATGGGTACGGTTGCCGGTGGATCTGGGATGCTGAGAACATATAATAATTGCATGGGGATTCGCGATGGTTAAGGATATAAGTAAATATTGTCAAATGGATAAATGAAGAATGATTTACTGACAAATGTGGCTCTATGCTCACAGTAAGTATTAACAATACGGCCTCCATTGTGCAGGACTCACAGTACTAATACAGATCCCATAGCAAGTCTTTGCAAACACGATGATAATAAATATTTAGTAACTTTAAATTTTTGAAGGGTCAAAATCAAAACTATGTTTATCAGTATAGAAATATCCATACTGACAGCTTCTGTGTAGAGAAAACTATCTGAACCGCGTCTGTTTGTGGATCTACGTGTGTTTGAAACATGTGTTTAAAAACTGCACTATATAGTCAGCTGCTAATTTCAGTAAAGTGTTTTCCAATTACATTCATTATCAATTAATCGATTCCACCCAAACTAATATGTACTGTAGTTTATGTTCACGAATGTATAGATTGATTTCATTATTCCACACCATTAGCACCATGAGTCCTATATCCACCTATAATTTACCAGACATTCCTAAGATTATAGTAGAACGCTTAAGTCAACATTGCACATAATTTCTACACCAAACTGAGCAATGGTGCATTTCTGGTAACATTAAAGTATTTGAGTTTCAGTATATATTAAGATTCAAATATTGTATCAGCCTTGCCATATTATGCAATAATTGAGTTAAGGTCAAGGTGACAATCTATTTGTGTCTCTATTACTACATAAAAGGATGTTTAACTTATATAAATTACCAAACAATCTGCCATCCCAGATTTAAGTAAAAAGTAAAATAATGGAGGCATAAGTCAATGAAATACAAAACATGAAGTTCAAAAACCTTCATATAACAAAATTGATGGCCATAAAATCATGAGATGTCATCACCATTAAGCATGCTGTTAAAGCCCTAGCTGAATGATAATGTTTAAACACAAAATTAGAAAGTATCATGGAAACTATATACAGGTGCTTGCACATACATTAGCCAATGTGCAAAAGAGTCCACCAAGCATAGTCAAATCAACACACTCTACCCCCCTCCCTATTCAGGTCAAAAGGTGCCATATATGATACATGTCTAATATCCCACTGAAAGATACTTTAAAGTATATATTGTATTGATTTTGCCTGTTCTACACAACTATAATCATACTTTTGCATTGATGGTAAAGTTATTCTTATATAGATATGTAGTAAAAACTCTAGCGTTATTGTTCTCTGTAGCATTCAGAATACTATATCGGTTCCCATTGTAAACCTATGCAAAAGTCATATTATAAATTCAATAAATTACAATTCTAAATTCAGTAATGAGTGTTCCTAACTCAGGTTTGTAAAATGACTGAAATTTCATCAATAAAACATTGTCTCTATTTGTGTAATTTACCTTTTGGAATATGCTCTCAAAGCTGTATGTACGTGCATATTAATTTCAGTATATGTTAATAATGGCCAGCCAAATCCAGATATACTATATTGTACGCTCAGCCATCTCTCTCTCTCTCTCTCTCTCTCTCTCTCTCTCTCTCTCTCCCTGTCTCTCTCTCTCTCTCCTACACACACACACTCATGATGAAAATGAGCTTGTGAAATGTCATGTCGAAAGAAATTTATAAACATATTCTAAGATCACTTTTTTCTTTTATACTTGGACAGGTCGCTGCAATCAGTTCCTTGGTTTGACAGACGGTAACGCTCGTGCCTTAGGGCTTAACTCATCTTCGGAAGATAGCGTCTATTCACTCAGTCATATAGGGCTGAATGACATCGGGTGGTGTGCGTTCTCTGAAGACCTAAATCCATTCGTGCAGGTCATTGAACGTCACTTATAGATCAAATCATGTATTTCCCTAGAACACAAAGTGTAAACGTGAAAATAACACGCTATTGTGAATTACATCTAAAATAATCCTATAATAAGGATCATAATTCCTAATCTATAAAGTTCTGAACAAAATGTAGTGGTATTCCAAAATAAATCCAACGCTAGAAGTGTTGATGTGCCAGTGATGGCTTGTGTCTTGGTGTTGTAACAACAGTTGGATCACAATAATACATTCAAAGCATATATCCTTATTTGCAGTTTCACTTTAAATCCAAGATATGTTATTTCTGACACTTTGAATTTCCAGAGAAGAATATCTTGAATTAAATGATTTGAATAAATACATTCCATACCAATGAAATGCTGGACACAACAATAATACAAATGATTCTACTCAGATCCAAAAGCACCAAAGTCTAATTTTCCAATAAACAAGATTTTTATATAAAACAAAGACGCAAAACAATATCCTGTATGTAGGACAAAAGTTCATTTTATCAAGAACAATACTGGTTATTATGAGAAAATCCTTTATTAAAATTATACTAAAGAAGATGATATACATAATGTTGTTGACTCCGACAAAGATAATGATCGTACTATTGAACCCACACTCTTAGAAAATATAAGCTACGTTTTAGTCTTCTACAGAATTAAAAAAAACAAGGATTTTTGTCAGGTACACAATGAACTTGATTCTGAAAAAGGACATCAACATGATACCAATTTTCATTACTACTAGCATATAATAAAGTTATACAAAAAGGATTGAAAGAACAACTAACCAACAATGCAAATTAAACACGCATACCACAAAGTAACATCGCATAAAACACACAAACAATGCATAATGGTTAGTCGTAAATTGCCAGTTACTTTGTACACAAATGACATGCCACATATTGAGAAAAGTGAGGGGTTAAAGAAGGAAAACCGATACACAAACAAACCGTACATTTGATGTCTAAGCAATCGCATGTTTCTAAGTAAACTGGGTCTGATCACGATACCATAATCATTGAAAATATATGTGCTTAATACTGTTGTATGTTTAAAGCTTTTTAAAGGTCGACCTATTAATTGAGACGATTGTTGAAGGACTGCGGGTTAAAAACCGGCTTTTATGTATCGATGGAGAGGGACAATTGAGGAATACATCAAATATGGCTAGTGGTACGAAGTTTTTCGTTTCATATGGAAATCATGTAGAAGAGCTTCTGAAATACAAAGACGTCAATGATACTGATCCTAAGGTAAAATTACTGCTACGACGATATAATAATAATAATAATAATAATAATAATAATAATAATAATAATTCCAATAAGAATAACACTTATAAACTTTATTGTTTTGATGTAGGTATTGACGACAATTTCGTAAACTTGTTTGCAGATGATATTAGTGTATGTTCTTATTTTACTATCTCTGTGTTAAAGATAATGAATTAATCGATGACAAACTATAAGACTATCAGTAATTAATGTTTTCAGTCAACAAAATGTTTATATACGTGGACATTCAAATGTATAAAAACTAATCAAATTATCTACGTTTATCACCACCAATACGCACATCCTCACACATTCACAATTACGTTTACATTACGGAAAGTCCTTACCCTTTACCTACATAGATTACCCCATCTATCATCCATGTGATGCAGTTGATAGCCATACAGGAAAACAAAAGATATATTTGTCATATTCATTTAAAGACTGGGTTTCAACTGGTTCTTCTTTATGTTTTTATATTATTTGACCTATATTCGTATAATCGACCTTTCGTTTAAACAAACTAAACAAACTGTTTGTACGTGCTCCGCTAGCAATCTTTATGTCTATGTGTATCTGTCTCTCTCTCTTTCTCTCTCTCAATATATATATATAGATATCTTTCTATATAAATGTAATGCTATGGCTCAGCTGAACAATTTGGCATGCCATATTTACGGATAAGCACCAGCAAAACAAATATATGTTTGAGCAAGTCCAAAGAGGTTTGAAAAATTAAATTTATTTAGCATCAAATTATTTAATGTAAATTCTTAAATATATTTCAGATATTTTCCTTGCCTGACTTCGGCTCTACAAATACTTTATTATTTCCTAGACCATTTGCTTCACGGTATGTGAAGCTAGACTTTTTGAAAGCATGGGACAAACCTTGCATGCGACTGGAGATCATTGGCTGCAGAAAATCAGGTGAAAAATATGGATATAGATAGGAGATGCTACACTTAGTTTCCAGTGCAATCGTTTCACCTCATTCATGTAACCACACTCGGTTAAGCATAAGGAATGGATCTTCCTTTAAATCAAACATTTAATATATATATATATATATATATATATATATATATATATATATATATATATATATATATATATATATATACATATATGGTGTCTTCAGAGAAAGGAATACAGTTGCATTATATATACAATTGTCTGCATTGTTCGACAAACACCAAGACAAATTTTAGGATGTCCACTGGTATGGTTCTTATATTCTAGCTACATCAGTTTTGTTACAGAACAGTGGGATAAAAGTGCCAACTTTTTGCTCGATGAATAGTTATTGTCAACAAGATAACTTTGTCTTTTCAATATGAAGGGTTTAATAGGCTCATATGACACACATAATGGGACACTTGATCATAATGAACAATTGTTTATAGTGAACACCCACTCATAGCAGACACACGTAGTTTATGACATAATGAAAATCAGCTTTTTCATGTTGTTCATATTAAATTTACACTGACAACATGTATAATGTTTCCTTCTGTCTGCAGTATTGTATAAACCCAACACAATGACGTCTTTGTTCTCCATGTCAAACCAACACACATGCAAACCTTATCGACATAAAGACTTCCCTGATACAACAAAGTTACATTAAGTGAGAAATATATATTAGACCAGTCATACATTTTTCATAACGTAAAACCTAGTAGACATTGAGGAATTTAAATTTGATAATGTGGATCAGATAAGGACTAACTGGAGAGCACTGAAATAGCGCAATATTTGTATAGTTGAATGGTTTTTATAGAGGTTGCACAATGGAAGATACACAAGTTACTCATATTGAAGAAAGCTGCCATTTTGTTTCAATTGCCATCACAGTAATAACGTACATAATTATAACTATTGTACTTTGGAAAATATTTAAAATAAACAAATTCTACAGCACTTCGGGGCTGCAATATGTGATTTTTCGTTGCACAGTTGGTTAGCATTCCTCGGACTCTATTATTAGATTTTGACGTGCCATGAGGAATTAAGATTCACTTCGCTCATTCATTATTGATGGATTTTGCTGAGGATCTGCCGTTTTGTTTTCATGTTTACGATTCATCATTGTTAATTACAGAGTCGATAACAATAAGGAACATCATGTTGAGTACAGTCAGTGTTATGTTGTTTGTTCCTCCTCTTCATCTATAGAAATACGAGATGTTTTTTATTCTGATTTCTAGCTATCCTCCTTTTCTCAACTATATTTTGGTTGAACGTTTGTAAATCAAAAACCAGCTGCTACTAATTTAACAAAAATATGTCCCAGAAATGTGATCAAGGTGACAGCAATAAATAGCATCGTATAGTGTATTCCTTTTGAAGCACAATATATCTTACTTTTCACGAGTATGTACATAACCCGAACCTATGGAATAGGTACGTGTATTGAATTGTTTAGACTTTCTAAATGCTCCCGCTGTAATGTATATCAACATGGAACCTTCTTCAATAGGTCCTTTGAAAGATTTTCGTAACCTTTATCCAGCATGCAATATACACTATTACAAACGTTGATATAAAGGGAAAAAAACCTGAGCAGTTCCAGACAATATCAGATTACATGTTTCTATATTATTAGTTGTTACTTTAGCATTGTTTGTCTTATTTTGTGGTGCTATCAAACTTCAGAGTTCCCTTCAAATCTCTGTAACATCACAATACTTTTATAATATCCTGGATGAGTAGATATCAGTTGCAATTTATGTTTTATTTTACTTTGCCTAAAAAACTGGGTTTTAATCGTGCTTAGAAGCAGTTTTAACTTAAAATTTATGGGATGTCTTGCATGTTTTGATGGGGAAATAGGTGATAGTGACAGAGATAAATAATATCAGTGTGTGAGAGCATTCATGGCGCATTAGGAAAAATAGCATGGTTCATATACTGTGATAAATAAATAGTATGAAAACATATCAATATATATATGTGCCCTTAGAATGGTATATTTCCTACCGTATTAACAAACTTTATAAATAATCAAGACAGTACATCATGTATAATGTGTCTTCCGAATTTCAATTTAAGTCACAAGCTCAAATCGATATTATTTATGCTATCCATAATACAAATAAAGCTGTATTTTCAGTAATTTGTTTTATCTTATTACATCTATATTTCATGGATACATTTAGTGGATTACAGGTGTAAATCCAACAGCCTCCGCAAAGGTTGGTCTTCCAGTGCTGATGGGTTTGTGCGGGCGTCTAAACTTTATATTCACGGCATAAAGTCTTCAGAAGCATGTGCTGCGGAAGTCGACACCAGAAATGCTGTTGCTTTTCAATATACCCCTGAGACACAGGGATGCATAATTTTAGTGGATAACATGACTACTTTGACTTGGATACAGAAGCAAGACTACATATTAAGGATATGTCCCGAAGGTAGTACACGGGTCCCCTTGTTATAACGCTACATGTTTGCAATAACAACAAGATACACATATTTGCAAATCATTACCAATGAAAACATATTTGTGAAGTTCTATGGTGATCATAACTATTTTCTTTGCGGTGAAATTTATATTTAAATTCATCTATTTGTTCTATTAACTTAACTTCCACTTGGAAATATTAAGTTGGAATTAATGTGTGCATATGTAACAGTAATGGCAAAGACGAAATAGAAAATACATGACTCATGGTAAAATTGGCAAAGAATATTTATTTTTATTTGATGAAGGTTAGTGCGTGAAGGTAAATTATGTTTGCCATACCCCACAGACCGGGGCACAAACCTCAGTGGGAACGAATTGAAAAGTCTCCAATCTGGATGATAATATTCATTCTTAGTTTGCTCTTTCGCTCTTTCATCACGCATCCTCATTCAGAATCCACTGATAACATTAATACCCTTTTGCTAGGAGACATTCGAATTTGCAAGTTTCCGAATCTTCTCCTTTTTACAACAGAATAAATTGAGCAAAACGTTGTACATTTATGTAAAGAAAAATTGAAACATTTTAATCTTTCTAAACTATATTCGAAACAAAATCGAATGCCTGGGAAGTCCTAAATGGCTTTATGGAATTGTTTTTTGTTTTCAATTGCAGTTGTGAGCAGTTTAGAAACGCGGATAATTTCCCAGATGGACGGTCATACAGTTTTCGCAAGTTATGGTTATCCCTTCACTTACAACCGATATGATCGTATGACATGGACTGTAGAGATAGATAAGTACATCTATCCTGACATCTATTTCATCCATATATCCCTTGTACGTACAACGAGGTAGACGAAAATGCATTTATTGATCCATTCTTTCTTAATAAACCTTTATTGCAAAATTAGATTTCCCAAAGCAACTGCATTCCCAATGTAGACGTAATGTGTTCGTGGAAAGGCGTTTTGTGTGCATGAAGTTTTGGCAATTATTTGTTATTACTATGTTATCTTATGTAGAAACGAGTGCTAGCTAACTGTTTGATTATCTATGACATCTGTGTCAAGATATATGCAGTGTTATCACTCGTTGCTTTGATAGTATTCAGCATTATCAACTTGCCTCTGTTTTAACATCTTCTCTTTTTTTCAAAACACAACAGAGTTTTTTGTTTGTTTAGGAATTTCGTTTACAGTTTACATCCAACATCACATTCAATATTTTAATTTTGTTGCTTTTTTGGCAAGATAACACATTTGTATCCGAAGACCCTGAGAATAACATTTCAATCCTATTTAAATGTATGTCTTTCAATTTATTATAAAGTTTTTTGCGTTCAGATCAAAAATTTTAAACATTATTGTAATTTATCTGCATAAATCTTTAGTTTTTAAATTCTCTGAAGATTACAATTAATATCAATTAATATAAATATGCAGACACAAAAAGTAGTTGTTATCTAAACATGACATGTCAACATTTCTTTGCCTGAATTTAGGATATGCAAAGAGACGTACTGGCTGTTTTGGGCTACTTTATACTTTATATTTTTTTATACCAGATGAATTTAGGATTCGTCTAAGTCTGGTATTTTTTTTACAGGATGTCGGGGACACAATTCATATGATGCAAAACAACACATCTACGACAAATAGTTTAGGTTTCCAACACATCATCAACAGTTCTTTGAATGGAAACCAGGTTCGGCATCTCTCGCCTTTCCACTCCTGCACAATCATCTTTGTAACCCGTTCATACCGAAACGTGAATACGAGGAATGGAAGTGGCTTTATCGCGGTTGTGACGTCATCTAGTAAGTATTCGCCACTAAATGTTAAGAGTATATAATTAAATAAAACTGTATAGTTTCCCTTTAATTAGGAGATCTACGTAAGTATTCGATAACAAATGTCAAGAGGATATAATTAAATACAAATTTATTTTTCCCTTTTAAATGAGACATGTACTGTATGATCAAAGTTTTTACTTCAGACTTTAATATCTCATAATTCTTGAAGAGCAAAACTTCACAAGATAACAAAATCAAACCATAACATATCTAAGTATGAATTGTACCTAGCCAGGCGTGTTAATTTTCATTAATTTAATACGTTGATAACTTATACCATTATTAATCCAATACAGGTAACCTCCATTAAAATAGGACTAGATTTAAAAATGCCTATATATTGAGTCACAATTACTCAGGTTAGATATCAAGAAATGTCTTGAGATTAACATGTACTAGTTGTAAACAAAACAAGGCGGGATTGGTATTATATTGACTATTCGTCTGAACAAAAGGTAGTAGCAGAATAATAGCAATGAGATCAAGTGATGTATTGTTGACACGTGAACAAGTCAAACGTACTTAGCAGAAGATCATTGCAAATAAGACTTTCATAGCAGTATGATACCCACTGGTTAATGTTATGTAATCGACAGATTTTTGTTAAAGGAGTCGGTTTAACTCTATTTTGCAGGATACAGACGATATGTCGATGCGGTCAATTACTTCGATGATTTGCCTGGATTAATCATAAGTAAATCTCTACTATATGAGCCAGGTCTTTTCAATCATCGGTTGGAAGAGGTTATAACGTTTGACAATGCTGCTCCTTGTGGCTGTATCTTAGAGTTATACCCCGTCTACCTGGATGCAGTATGCAGTTCATCAATGTTACTTGTCGAGAGGAGCAATTACATCTGGAAATCCACAGAGTCTTGGTGTAACTTGAACAGACCACTCATAACTGAGTCGAAACGGGTCATGCCAAGAGGAAACCTGAAAATCACATTTCGCCCAAACCCAGTCAGTGATAAACAGGAGGGGTTTGAATTGAAATATATATATAGTGGGTACTTGTATAATGATCATAAATTTGTTTTTAATTCTGCGAGTTTCGGTAATCAAAGTCTAAATAAATAGTAGAGCAAAAACTGCTTATTAGGTTAATCTTTCACTTTTATTCCAGCGATGTCGATGACACGTAAACGCATTAAAAATATGCTGCACGTTGAAAAACGGTTGGAAAAGTTTACCGTATTTAATTTTTTAATTTATCTCTGATCTAATGAATACCAAACGTGGCCACATCTAGCAGTAGGAATAATAATAATAATAATATACTTGTAGAGGATTAGGCTTATGCCATTAAGATCTGTTTCGCCCATGTGTTAGAGTAAGACGCGAATAAAGTCATTAACGTCAGGGTAAGAATATAGATCGCTTTCAAGAAATCTTTGATTTCTTTCCTGCAAGATGGAATAAAGTGAAGCACACCCGTTTAATTTTATCTTATTTTTGTATATTCCAGATCACACTACTCCTCAATGCATGATGCTGAATAGTGGTATGTAAGATAAAAATAAAACGTAAAATTGTTTATTCTTGAATTTTAATTAGAACAAACTATTATACAAAACTAATTCATATATTTTATCCTGCAATCGTCATTACTATATAATGAATTACCCTTAACCACTTGTTCATAATTTACAAGACCTACCATATATTTTCAATGAATATGACTGATCGTTTTGTACAGAAGGAATCAATGACCATATTCTGCTATAAAATGGAGTATGGAAGCACACACCTAACAGTCGCAAGTGAATAGAAAGGAACCACGCCACAATAATCTGAGATGAATAAAACGCATATATATATGAGTCATTTGTGTCAGGTCAGTCAGGTCGCTAAGTGTTACCAATTTATATAGTGTCCCATTAGTTTGATAGACTCCATGTCTTTACGTTTATCCTTATTTGTACACCATAGCATGACCAAGAGGTTTTGTCTATCTGTGGAGTTTAATAAACAAAAACCCACGTGGTCTCAGGCGAATGAAATTTGCGTCAGTAAACATGACGGAAGACTCGCTACCCTGCATACAGAGGGAGAATTCCAAATGGCACAAAAACTTGTTCATCACTCAAGAGCATATTTCCATATGCATACCAGTTTTTCTAGCTTTGCTTACATAGGTATGTAGATATATCTTAATCGATATATATATATATATATATATATATATATATATATATATATATATATATATATATATATATATATATATATATATATATATATATATATATGTATATATATATATATATATATATATATATATATATATATATATATATATATATGCATATATATATATATATATATATATATATATATATATATATATATATATATATATATATATATATATATATATATATATATGCATATATATATATATATATATATATATATATATATATATATATATATATATATATATATATATATATATATATATATATATATACTATTATTTAAGGTGGGTCGTGGGCAGTTTTGTCGTCCTCGGACTGGTATCGTGGGCAGATGAAAGCTTCGTGGGCAGATGGAAATCTGCCCATGAAGCACGTCGTCCTTTTCTGCACTCTTGCCACAAATATAAATAAAATAAATGCATATTTACGCTGCTGAATGTTAAATATTCGTTAAATATTCATCTGCAAAATAAATAATTGCCTTTTTACCTATTTATTTCCATTTTTTCATTAATGAATTGAATTGAATAGCACAACTTGAGTTACCTCCCATTATGTACAAGCATTTCTTACATGGTAAAAATAGATTGACCCGGAAGTAGTATGTTTCAAATTTACTGCCCATGATGACAGGGGGTCGTTACAAAGAAAATCAAGGGATGGGGTTCTAACCTGTAACAATATAATATGTTAATATTGTTACAGGTTAGAACCCACATCTGTTGATTTTCTTTATAACGAGCCGCTGTGCCCGTGATTATTATTGTGAGAGATCACAACTGCCCGGGAACCAGGATGTGGAGTGAATAATCTGCCAATGTCGCCAAAAAGCACCATACATAATTACATATATACTATTTATTATGATATCTAAGAAGTTTTCAATAATGCTAATTAGTAATGTACATGTACTGTTTAAGGTACAAAACTGTTTTGCATACTTCATAACTTATTTATCTAATAGTGCAAATAATAGGAGACAGAAGACAGTTAGAAAGAATTAATTTGTCAAAATAAGTTAAATATCAAGATTAGTTTAATGGACGTTTGAAAATTTAGTATTAAAGTAAAATTGCCTATTTTTGAGAGAAAAATCCTAATAGTAATACATGTACTTTTATTTAAATTAACAGTAATGTAGAGGATGCTGATTTATTTATGAAATATACCATAAACGTGTGTTTCATGTTCATTACTCCAAAGTAAAATAGCCAAGAACCACCTCAGAAAATCAGTAATGACATATTCATGTAAAACACAAAACACAATTCTAAAAAAGTGTTGGAGATGCAGTTATCAGCTGTGAGTCACATAGCTAACACATGTTGAGTAGCAGACTGGATGCTTGGTATGGTAGGAATTGTATTTGCCTTGTCAGAATAGTTGGTAAAGATTGTAAGAGGACTTCCTGGTTGGAAAAAAGTGAATTTGAGAAATGTATTACTTTTTTCATCGTATGTGTCCTTGTTTCACTTCATTAATAATAATGATATGACTTTTGACAAATCTTTTTGTCTGCGTGACTCAATGCTGATATGTGTAAAACAAATGTCGAGGCTGCGACAGATGTGTCCTCTGTAGAAATGGGTGTTTATTAAACTAGGTCAAAATTAGGTAGTGTAAAAATGGGAAGTGGAACAATACACAATATGGAAAACGCTCGCTTTGGAAGACATTGGGCGGACATACAGACACATCAAGATGTACTTAATAAGATTCATACACATATTATATACTGTTGTATAGCTGTCCTTGTATGCTTCAGATTTATACTATTAACATTGAAGTTTGTGGTACCGAGGCAAACGGCAATGGTAGATGCACGTATCAAGGATATAAAGATCGTTAAATTCACAACCGATATAGAGTCAAAAATACCAAAAATTTCATATTGCATTTTCTTACATTTCTACTATCACAGATCGATTTAGACTGATGCGAAACCTATCAATTTATATCAAATTTGTCAAAATCGGGGTTTATTTACTATTGTTATGAGTTATTCACCTGTATGGAAAACGATCGTATAGGAAGACATTAGGCGAAATGACAGACAAAGGAAGACATACTTAATAAGATACATACACATACTATTTACAGTTGTACGGCTTTAATTATATGCTTTAGCTATATAGCAATAGCATCGAAATATGTAGTACGATCGCAAAACGGCAATGGTAGATTCACGTAGCAAGGATATGAAGATCGGTAAAGTCGCACCCGATATTCAGTAAAAAGAACAAAACCTTCTATTTTGCATTTTCACACATGTCTATTGGCACCGATCGATTTAGTATGATTAGAAACATATCAATTAAAATCAAATTTTTCATCTGATATCAAATGTGTCAAAACCTTGTTTTTGCGATTGTTATGACTTATTCGCCCATATGAAAAACTTTCGTATGGATCGGATCTAGGCGCACGGACAGACAAATAAAGACGTGCTTATTAAAATATATACACACATTTTATAATATTGTATAGTTTTAATTCTATACTTCAGATCTCTAATATTAGCATCGAAGTATGTGCTACAATCACAAAACGGGAAGGGTGTATTAAAGTAGCAAGGATATGAAGACCGGTAAAGTCGCACCCGATATTCCGTAAAAAGTGGAACTTTTTTATTTTGTATTTTCACACACGTCTACTGGCACAAATCGATGTAGGTAGATGAGAACCTATATATTAATATGAAATTTGTCAAAAGCTGTGTTTGTTTACTATTGGTAAAAATTATTCACCTATATGGAAACCGTTCGGATAGGAAGGCATCGGGTGCACAAACAGACATATGAAACCGTACTTAATAATATACATACACATATTATTTAATGTTGTACATCTTTAGTTATATCATTCAAATCTATAGTATTAGTATCCAAGTATGTGATACTATGGCTAAACGTGAAGGGTAGATGCACATATCAAGGATATGAAGATCGGTAAAGTCGCAAGCCATAATGAGTCATAAATACCAACTTTTTTATTATTAATTTTCTCGACTTTTTTGGGGGACAGATCGATTTAAACTGATGAGAAACCTATACATTGTTATTATATATGTCGAAATATATGGTTGTTTAAGATTGGTACAACTAATTTACCTATATGGAAAATGTTTGTGTTGGAAGGCATTTGGCGCACGGAAAGCCAAATGAAGACGTACTTAATACTATATGTAAACATGTTATATGCTGTTGTTTAGCTTAAATTTTATGCTTGAAATCAGTAGCATTAGCATCGAAGTATGTTGTAACCCCCCTCCCCTTAGTACGCTACTGCAAGCAGACTTTGTCAAATGCTAAGAGACACTAACTTGCTGGAAAATTATAATTTTAATAATTTTGTGGACTCGTATATTATAACCTTATAATGCGCCTTCATTTTCCATCAGGTAGGTCTCCAGGTCAAGTTGTCATGAAAAACAGGAACCAGTATCGTACATTCTTTTCTAAGCGACTTCTCCGATGGTGCAATGTGTCTATAGAGCGTCCGCCTCGGATGCGAGTGGTCGCGTATTCAAACCCCGGCCGAATCATACTAAAGACATAAAAAATGGTACTAGCAGCTGCCTCTTTTGGTGCCGATCATTAAGAGGTTAGTGTTCGGATTAGCCGGCCTGTTGTCAGGATAGTGTGACTGGGTGGGACAAGTTTGTCTTGTGTCCGCTAAAATGCAAAAGCCTACTGAACCAAGTCAACAGGAAACAGGATACGTATTATACAACTTATTTTCGACGTTTCAGCGCCCCCCCCCCCCCACCCCTTAAATGCGTACATTTATTATCAGCATACCTCCATACGCAAGCCTATGCATTTGGGTTACCCCCCTCCCCCCTCTATGCGTACATACTAAATGGACGGCCCCTAACCATTTATGAGATGGTATTGATTCAAATTTATGAGTGCGATTGTGATGTACGCATTGCCCTACACAAACACGGGATGGTATTATTCAACCGTACATGTCCACAAAACTATATATATTTATAGATATATGTATACAACCATGGTACAACAATTAGGTATCTAATTACATAATGACAGTGTAGTGGTTAGCAAATTTGAGAAATATACTTTTTTATTCAGACACCATGCCAAAAGGAAAGAACTAACTTACAGTTTACTCTAAACTAAATTAAATTTACTATTTTTGTTTCCAGCATGGTCGGAATATGTTTAAATGTTTCATATTATGAAACAATTTGCATTATGGCTAAGTATATCTTAGAAGGAAATAAGATGTTCTTACGAACTCTTATTTTGTTGGTGTATTGGTTACCTCTTAACATATGAACCATTCTTTGCCATCTCACGATTATAATCCGTATGTACTTATGTGTTGTCTCATTTGTAGTATTAATTTTTAAATGTATACTTTGCTTGAAAAATGATCCCACTTTATATAAATGTACAAACACCGCAATCGTGATGTGCTTACAGGAATACATTCTTCTGAGTTCTACTGAAGTCAATTATTCAGTATAATTTGTAAAACGATATGGACTGATTGATAAAAGTGACTGTTTTCTTTACTTTGGTTTGTCGCAATATTTTTCTAACACAATACTAATATACACTGGTCACACATGACGCCCCAAAGAAGCAGTTGTAGTTAATTCTTTTTTCCCTGTAGTAATGGGATTTTTACAATATATGGCAGTGGCAGATGTACGTCGATTATCAGACAGTGGTCGGCTTTTGCATTATTCACTTATTTCCCTACTTCGAGTGCGGACTGATTGACCGTTAAGCAAAATCTCAATTAATCTCTGCGATTTATGTGTTATAATTTTGATGCAACGTACGATATTGTCCCCAGTGTTTATTTAATTCCATCATCGTTTAACAAAACTTCTTTTCTTATCCACTCTAAATCAACTTTTGTTGACCAAAGACAATACATTTTATAAGCAAGGCAGAACGCAAAATCACATTGCCCATCCACGAGTACAATGAAAATATATAAACAAAAATAGTTAATAAAATTCCAAAGTATGTATAATATTGTGATATATTTTGGAGTATACGCATTTGTTTACAGCTCTCCATTTTAAGGATTCATTATATACTTGCTTGAATATGGGAAGTCGGTGCTGGGATTATAGTCTTTAGACCGAAATAATTAGCCAGTTACTAGGGGCAAACGTTACGGAGTGAAGTGTAAGTGAGTTTCAAGATGACATGGTTTACTTTTGGTGAATTCAGGTCAGAGCCGCATGAGTGTCCCTGTCACTCAGTAGTCCCTATTCAAATCTAGTTGCGTGAATTGATCGTGTGACTCCAGGTGCAGTATTTATGACTGGAGATTGGTAAATTATACAATGGAATCAACAGGAAAGGACTGTTCCGCCGTCGGCAGGCGCCATTTATTGTTGCTATGGTGGTAAATATGTTACAAAGTTACAGGCGTAATTAAGCAAAAAAATCATGATTTAAATGGCCTAAGGTGGCGTAGTAAAAACGGTTCCCTGTATTAGGTTGTTGAGTTGTATAGTTTCACGGCGTGAAATACTGGTGGTAAGTTACGGAAAGTTAACGAAGAGAAGCTTTGCAGTTGTGACCTTGACATTCAATTGGGAAATTGGGATTTGTGGTCATGTATTAATTAGAGTAACATTATTGATAGAATGGACGCGTTGGACTTTCCAGTTTGCAGAAGTAGTTGTACAGGATTCCTTTGAATCAGGGGAAACTTATGACTCGTAGCGGGATTCGCGCAAGGGCTTGACATCGCTCGGTCAAGAAACCCCTTTGGTTGATACAATATTTCTTGCGTGAGCATAATGCAAATATGTATACTGGCTTGCACTGTTTTCAGCTATGATGTACGATGTTGAGATCTCAGTCGGTCAGAATATTCTTTAACAATGGTATCTTTTATCCTAACACGTCTTTCAATACGGTTCTATTTCAATAGGGTACCATTTACCCCTTGCAATAAAGTATATCAGTTGGAGGTTGAGGATGAACTAATCGATATTGAATTTCTCTAAGTACTGTTTGGTCAATGTTCGGATCTCATTATCTTGTTATTGCAAAAAATATATATTGGTTATAATCAATTACACCTTTAGTTTTATGATTATTTAGACATTCTATTTAAATCCAGCATGGCATTAGTTAATATTTCGACGATATTATTATATGTGACCAGTACATTTGAACAGGTATGATTATAAACAGTAAATATAGGCATTTAAACTGTAGGATAAAAAATTCTACTGAAAAATGTTTTATCAGCATAAAAAAATAAGGATTGTCAAATCCGAGACTAGACAACATTTTATAGTACCTATATTTGCTCTTTTCAGGCCAAGTTCTCACATAATGGCTTGTTTTAGTAGATGTTTGAATTCACTTGCTTGTTTTTGTGTGGGTTTATTTGTGCTCCCACACAAAATGCGCATGCGCGGAATTTAATTTCCGTTGCCATGACGAATAAAAGTTACCGGCCATGCACCAACATTTTTCTTTTTGCATCAGATTTGCATGACATGATTAAAAGTAGTTATACTTGAACAAAAAGAACCAAAAAAAAAAAAACTATCAAGTGTACAGAAAAAATAATTTAATTTCTCGAAATAAAAGTATACATCACTGTTACTTAGCTACGATTTTCCACCTATAGAGGACGCCAGCAGGAAATGACGTACATTTATCCCCACAAGACGAAGTACTGGGGTGGGTGGGGGGTGAAGGGCACCAGACAGATCCCCCCCACTTTTCCAAAAAATTACGGTGTTTTATGTGTATTTATTCTCCCCCCCCCATGTGTTGTATGTTTTATATTATGCAAAAGAATTTAGGTAAAAAGCATTTAATTCTAATTTTTAATGGGGTATTTTTTTTAAACTTGGTTTTATCTATAGGGTTGTTTTCCGAGTAGGTTTCCATCTTTCCATCACCTGACTTGAAATCCCTTCCCTATACTCTTGGTTGACCTTGGCTAGAGGTCGCCTATATCCCGTGTGTGCTATATGTATATATGCTATAGTTTGTGTATGCTATATTTTGCTTCCATGTTGGGATAGCCTATATTTTTTTTCCCCAATTCTCCCCAGTAATCTTAGGACCTTATAATCGGATCAAGAAAAGGTTTATTTTTATTTATTTAATATATTTTGGAATTTTGGCGAAGTAACGGTGTATTATAATTTAATTAAGAAAAAAAAACCTTAATGTGTTCTGTGTGCAAATATATTGTGTCATTATTCACATATTGAATTTGTAAATTGAAATCCGCTGTACTTGAGTTGGAGTCCATACACTTTTTTATTTGCTTGTATTTCTCCCACCAAGAGTTAGGCCGTCTCAAATTATTCATTGGATTTCTGCCAAAATCTCTAAAAATGGTTGTTCTTCCCCCCCACACACACACACACAGTGGGGATTTACCGTGCAGTGCGAGAGCTGCACATTTAGAGCGAATAGAATTAGAAGAGAGACTTATTAGATCCTTTGTTTTCGTGTTTGTATGTAAAGTTTCCTATATGGGGTGTTTTCCCCGACTCTTTCATAGCCCCATGACGTCATTATCTCGTACTTTTCCCATATAGTTTCTCTGTCCCGATAATTAAGATTTGTGATAGGTTGCGTAATATAATTAAAGTCTATTTAATTGTTTAATTTTAATTTTAATGGATAATAAAAAAAAACTGAAGCTTTTTAGGAAAATTTATAAGAAATTAAAAGGGTGGCGGCTACAGCAGATTCCAATCCGGGGTGGGGGTATGGGGGCAAGGGTTCACTTTGTGGTGGTCCCCTTTAAGGGGAGACTATCCATTGCCCCATCTCCCTCCCCTTCTTTTCACCCTTTGCAGCCCCGTCCCTCCCATTCACAAATCTTCCTAGAAGGTCTTTTTTCTAATTAATTTGAAAGGATTACAAAAAAATTGGCCTATTCATTTTTTTATGTTTATGACTTGGTCACATGCCATCATGGTTTTAGTTATGTAATCTGTTATTTTTCCTATTAAATTTTTGTTAAAGTTGCCGTCTTGATATAAAATTTGGTTTCTTCTGTATTCTTATTTCTTGGATATCTCCATAATAATTGTATCCTGTCTTGTTTCCTAAACTCGCACTGTGCTATCGCATGATATTTTGTGGAGTTCGCACATTTGCACATGAGATATTTTACATGTATGCGTATCATTCTCCTTCGGAGTGCCACTTTACCAGTCAGCCATATGTCGTGTAGATATTTGAATATCAAGCTTTGTATTTTTGGAGAGCCGATGTTGGTCCAGAACCTCCAAGGTCTGTCCCAATTAACCGAGATATTTCCTCCTCTACTTTATTTTTAATTTTAGAGGTTAAGTTTTCCCTTATCCAATTATATGTTTCCTTAGATTCAATTCCCCAAAGTTCCTCATTTTCCCTATATTTACATAAAAGTTCCTTTATACTTCTAAAGGTCCTTGGTTTTTCTAGTCTTTTTACCAGTTTATTATTTTTGCTATAACCAAACCCGTAAATGTATAAAGCTTCCTAAGGGGTTTTGGGTTGGATATTTACTTCTTTTACATTATAAATGAAATACTAGAGAGGAAGCCTAACTCGAATTGGGAGAAACACAAATAAATAAAGAAAGTGCGGACCCTGACTCGAATACAACCTGCCTCATTTTGAAAATAGACTTTAATGTGAGAAACGCCACACCATAGTCACTCACATAAAACAATAGGTTTTATTTTAATTTCAACTGGTAGTATACCGTTCATCTCGCCGGAATTCTAAATTGAAATTAATTCAAAAGCAACTAAATTTATACCAGGACAAACAAATAAATTTGAAAAGTCCATAGAAAAATATATATTAAGACAACAGGGACAAATTTGACATAGTATTGCTGTCCCTATACACAGACTATGTAGCATACACACACCATAGCATTGATACACATAGCATACACGGAACATAGGAAATCCTTGGCAAAGATCACTAAAAATCAAGGAAATCTGAAAATGGGAATAAGACCCATGTTTCAGACTACTACCCTTTAGAAAACACTGGGACTAATTATAAACTAAACGTTTGATCAAAATTCCTTTTTTAAAACTTTAAACAAGCACACACATCTTGGGGTATACAAGAGTACATGAAACCACTTTATTTTTTGTGGTGGGGGGTGCATCTGTCTGGTGCGTCCCCCCCCCCCAAAAAAATAAAAATAAATAATAATACTTTCGTAACCCATACTAGCGAAAGATTATCATTTGCAGTCACATTGTATGTTCTTTAAAATAATGATTTTTTTTATTATTTGCGAGATATCGTCGTATAGTTAACCTGGATACAATACAATCTTGGTCCGTTTGCACCTTGTAACTTATCATGCGTGAATGGCAGGCGCCTTCAAGCAATCTGGTGATATTTTCGTTTCTTTTGCGATATTTTTTTTTTATCTGACATTAGCGATACACACACAGTAAGGATGCATACGCATGCCGGCATCCGCTACATTTACTGAGTTCGTTGATATATTTTGTTCTCTAAATTTCGCATGATGAAAAAAGAAGGAATACATTATAACAATGCAAGGTTAGTTTCTTTTATTTTATTTTCAATCAAGTGTTTGTTTATTGTACCGTGCCGGGGTGGGGTGGGGGGTGGGGGCACAAATTCCACACAAAATTAGTTCCTTTCTTATCTGCATGGAATAATGGAGCAAATATGATTGACGATATTGACTAGTAATAACAAGCTTTCAATTTACACACACGAAGACAACTTGAAAAATAGAAACAAACAATAAAATTAACTGGTAACTTCGCACTTGTTCAAGGTTTTGTAGTTACAATGGGGGGGGGATTTTCTTTGCTATTCTTTGGTTAGGCATGACTATTTCGCAGAAATACAAACAAATCTTTTGAGATGAGCATAAAAGACAATTTCTTTTCCTCCATACATTTACGATGCTTTCAAAGGACCCACATATTTAGGTAAAATTATGACCGTTACCAGGCGTTACTGAGTTGAAAAGATGCCGAGTAAACTTACGAATTACGCCACGTACAATGTATAAACAACACTTGGCAACTTTTAATGATAAAAGTTGGTGTTTTTATTTATTTACTTATTTATTTAGTTATCAGAACTCTTTCAGAATAACAATGTAATTGCCGATTATACAGCTCGCCTCTAAGAAGATTTTCGTAGTTTCCAACTGCCATGCATAAAATAAGTTTATGCCAAAGTGATCGTGACCTGCATAATGTTGGCCATTGTCACAGGGCATAACATTCATAAAACAATAAAGAACATTCCTTTTTGTTCTATCAAAGCAGCGGAACCATAATGAGTTGATAAAACACAAGGATATTTGTTGTTGTTTTGCAAACCATTGCTAATAAAATCAGCTTCAGAAACTATTATTATTGTCCGCCCTAGAGGAAAGATTTTACAAGGTGGAAATCACTGACTGTCAGTATCCCTGGAATGACAACCAGTATGACAACTATAACTAGTTTGTGCATCAGTAAATAATCTTGAGTAGCCACTGCACCTGAAATGCGTGCAGTCCATTCATCGAATACCTCCTATTCATTTATTGTATAATACACATTTTACTTACTAAGAATACCCTATCACAGTATAAATGTTTAGTCATAAATCGGGAAAGTTTACAACTGGATATGCATATTTATTTCTATTTTAACCGTACTGTCATAAAAGTACTTCTGTGGAGGCTAGTGTGTATATGTCATGGTGAAAGGTTATGTCATCAATAGTTTTCTTTCTTTGCTCTTTACAAAAAATCAAAATAATAAGACTTTCGTTCATCTTTTGTTAGATTTCATATTTTCTTGAGAAATTTTTTTAAAATGTATCTGGAAAGTAAACATAAAAAAATACGATAATTTAAAAAATGAAATTTGGGTCTCCATCTAAAGAATTTATATATTCTTAGTTACTACTCAGTAATTTTTAATTATTCATAAATGATTGTAAGAGAAATTAGTTTTGCAATGTAAAAGTGCGAGTTTGCTCCGTTTACAGAAGGGTTTACTTGCTTTTCTCTTTGTATAATTCTCCCAGCTTTAAACTGCAGAGACAGAACATTACATAAGACAGCGAATTTCAGTCTTAACCTAAAGCTCGATGCTGGAGAAGAGGTCACTAAATTACCGTTTCCATAGTTACACACTGATCAGATAGAGCAGTCTCCCGCAGGTATCATTCCCTATGGATGAATTAGAGGCCAAGTAAACTGCCTTCATTTCATGAGCTATACTAGTGTAGTATAGATGAAATAAGTTTTAAATTGCAAAAGTTGTCTCTTTTGTAACAAAGTTGTCTCTTTTGTAACAAAGTTGTCTCTTTTGTAACCAAAGTGCAAATCAATAAAGGAATATAATGACATGTAAAATTACATGAACAACAATGAAGGATCTTTTACGAGAGTCGCAAAAGATTGAAACTATTTAATGAATTTCATAAATTTCATTTTAAATAATCTTAAATGTAAGATTATGTTATGTGTATCACATGACAGAAATGATATTCAATAAAAAGCATAAAAATAGGTTACATAATTGACTTTAAATTACATTCGTCATTACACCTTCAATTCATATGTCGTCATGCCGGCATTTGCTGAGTTATTGGGTGTTATTAAACGTATCATATAGTTACGTATGATACTGGAAAATATCATATGGGTATATTAATCTTAAGAGGAACCACATTGGCTCAGTGGTTAGCGTCTCAGACCTGCGACCGAAAGGATGCAGGTTCAGCCCCTGCCATCAAATCAAATCCTCGACCTTATTGGAAAATAATGAGATAACAAGTACATTCTACAAAGACATGGAACCTATTACTTCCACTGAAACGTACGAAATGATCATCTAAATTTGCAAAAAGTGATCAGGAGAAGTGCGATCTGTTGAACTCGCAAGTTTGATATGTTACACGTTTAAAAAATTATGATAAACAGTTACCGCATTTTGAAGTTAGAAATCAAACTTTTATTTCTGCCATCATTATATATAAACAAGAAATTATTGATGTAATAACTAGTCTTGACCTAAACAAAACCGCTGGAACCAATCCAATAAGTAATAAACTTGTACAAGTATAGTTGAAGAAATGTATGTTCCATTGCAAATACTTTTAAATAAATCACTCCCAGCCAGCGTGTTCCTAACATAGTGCAAGCTAGCGTATGACATACCGATGTATAAGAAAGGAGATAAAACACTACCGTCTAAATACAGACTAATTGTTGACTTCGGCTAAATTATATACACTATTCATAAGTCCAACCTTAGAATATACTTCTGGAGTCTGGGATAATTGCTCTATTGAAGATTCGGAAAGATCAGAATAAAGGGGGGAAAATCAGATGGAAGATGCACGGATCGTTCCAGATCTATACCCATTAATTCTTCTAGATAGTCTCTTTATGCGGAAACTGTTTGGTTTGCACAACGAAGGAAAAGGAAGAGATTATGCAGTATGTATTCGATTATAAATACTCAAGTACCTAACTATTTAAGCGAACTTCTTCCACAAAGGAGATATGAGGCATCTAATTATCGTCTACGTTACTCTCAAAGTATCACACCAATCTCTACCAAACTTTATATTTTCACACGACCTTTTACCATATACGATTCGTCTTTAGAACTCTCTCCCTGATGCTATCCGAAATCCTCCAAATCTTTCTATTTTTAAGAAAGGTTTCTCTAATTTAACTAACGGGTCATCACACAAGCAGAAAGACATCTTACTGTAGCTGGGTAGTCACGTCACTTTTCAATGATAAATCTAGACTTAACCAAGAAGTGTGTTGAAAGGTAGAGCGAAAGAGCTGGGATCTTTGGCATTAGGTAAGGGGCAATAGACAAAGTACTCAACTTCTTCATTATCATAAGCACATGCACACGTGAACGAGTTAACTAAATTCACCATGTAAAGGTCGGAATTCAGGAGACTACCTGCTTATCTAAGTTTAGTACGTAGGATATTAAGATCACATTTGTCAGTAGCATAATTTTAGCGTGATGACCCGTTAGTTGAATTAGAAAAACGTTTCTTAAAAACAGAAAGATTTGGAGGATGAGAAACCTATAAATTGATATCAAATGTGTTAACATCGGTGGTTCTTTACAACTGGCATGACTTATTTGATTATATACAAACCATCAAAAAACGGCAAGGGTAGAAGCGGGTGGCAAAGATATGAAGATCGGTAAGTCTCAAGCAATACCAAGACAAAAAAGGCAACTTTCAAGGTAGCATTTTCACACATTTATATTGACACGGGTCGTTTTAGACTAATGAGAAACCAATAAATGGATATCAAATATGTCCAAATCTTTGTGGTTTTTTTTACGATTAACATGACATATTATCCTTATAGAAAACGATCATGTTGCAAGGATATAGGTGCACGGACAGAGAAATGAAGATGTACTTAAGATACATACACATAACTTTTACTGTTTTATTGCTTAAGTATATGCTTCATATCATTAGTATCAGCATCGAGATATGTGATACCATCGCAAAACATCAATGGTAGAGGCACGTAACAAGAATATAAGATTGGTAATAGTAAAGTCGCAAAGGATAATGGGTAAAATATATTAACTTTTCTAGGTTGCATTTTCACACATTTCTGTAGGCATAGATCAATTTAGACTGATGAGAAACCTATCAAATAATACCAGATTTGTCAAAATCTTTGTGTGCTTACGATTGGTATGACTTATTCGACTCTAAGATAAACGTTCGTGTTGTAAAGATCTAGGAGCACTAACATTCAAATGATTATCATCGAACTATATGGTACCATCTCAAAGCGGCAAGGGTAGAGGCACGTAGGTAGAATATGATGATCCGTTGATGATCCGTAATATCGCAAGCGACACCGAGTAAAAAATATCAACTTTTTTACTTGCATTTTCACACATTTATATATTTCACAGATCAATTTAGATTGATGAGAAACTTATCAATTGATATCAAATTCGTCTAAATCGCGTTTTTAAAAAAAATACTAATGTTGTAACTTATTTGCTTATATGGACAACGCACATTGAGAAAGACATTGAGCTGACATACAGACACATAAAGATGTACTTTATAAGATGCATACACATATTATATACTGTTGTATAGCTTTCCCTATATGCTTCAGATCTATACTATTAACATTGAAGTAGGTGGTACCGTGGCAAACGGCAATGGTTGATGGACGTATCAAGGATATGAAGATGGTTAAAGTCGCAACCGATACCGAGCCAAAAATATAAACTTTTTTATTTTGCATTTTCGCACATTTATGTTAGCACAAATCAATTTAGACTGATGAGAAAATATCAACTGACATCAGATTTGTCTAAATCCGGGTTTATTTACTATTGTTATGACTTATTCACCTATATGGAAAACGATCGTATAGGAAGAGGGCGAAAGGACAGACAAATGAAGACGTACTTAATAAGATACATGCACATATTATTTACTGTTGTACAGCTGTAATTACATGCTTCAAATATATAGTATTAGCAACGAAATATGTGGTACGATCGCAAAACGGCAATGGTAGATTCACGTACCAAGGATATGAAGATCGGTAATGTCGCATCCAATATTCAGCAAAAAGAACAAAACGATTGATTTTGCATTTTCACACATGTCTATTGGCAGATCGACTTAGTCTCATGAGAAACCTATCAATTGATATTAAATTTGTCAACATCGCTGGTTGTTTGCGATTGCTATGACTTATTCGCCTATATGGAAAACGTTCGGATAGGAAGGCACTGTGCGCACGGAGAGACAAATGAAGACTTAATTAATAAGAAACATACACACATATTATTTACTGTTGTACAGCTTTCATTATATGCTTCAAATCTATAGTATTATCATCCAAGCATGCGCTATCATCGCAAAACGGGAAGGGTGGAAGCACGAAGCAAGGACACGAAGACAGGCAAAGTCGAAATCGATATCGAATAAATATATACCAATTTTTTAGTTTGCAATTTTACACATTTCAATTGGCAAATATCGATTTAGACTGATGGACAAAATATTAATTGATATTAAATTTTTCAACATCCGTGGTTGTTTATGATCAGCAGGACTTATTCGCCCATATGGACAATGTTCGAATCGTTCGGATCTTGGCGCACGGACAGACACATGAAGACGTACTTAATAAGATACACATAATATTTACTGTTGTATTGCTTTAATTATATGCTTCAAATCATTGGTATAAACATCGAAGTATGCGATGCCTTCGCAAAAGATCAAGGATAGAGGTACGTATCCAGTTTATGAAGATTGGTAACGTCGCAAAGGATACGGGGTAAAATATACCTACTTTTCTAGGTTGCATTTTCACACATTTCTATAGGCATAAGATCGATTTAGACTGATGAGAAACCTATCAATTAATATCAAATTTGTCAAAATCTTTGTTTGCTTACGATTGGTATGACTTATTCGCCTCTAAGGTAAACGTTCGTGTTGTAAAATGCTAGGCGCACAAAACAGACAAATGCTTATCATCGAATTATATGGTACCATCGCAATGCGGCAAGGGTAGAGGGCACGTAGGTAGGATATGATGATCGGTAATGTCGCAAGTGACACCGAGTGAAAAATATCAACCTTTTTACTTTGTATTTTCACACATTTATATTGGCACAGATCCATTTGGACTAAAGAGAAACCTATCAATTGATATCAAATTTGTCAACATCGGTGGTTGTTTATGATTGGTATGACTTTTTTGCCTATATGAAAAATACTCTTTGAGGAAGGCATTGGGCGCACGGACAGACACATGAAGACTTACTTAATAAGATGGATATACATATTATATACTGTTGTATAGCTTTCCTTATATGCTTCAAATTTATAGTATTAGCGTTGAAGTATGTGGTACCGTGGCAAACGGCAATAGTAGAGCAAGTATCAAGGATATAGATCGGCAAGGTCTAAATCGAAACTGAGTAAAAAATACCAACTTTTTTATTTTGCATTTTCACACATTTCTATGGCACTAATCGATTTAGACTGATGCGAAACCTATCAATTGATATCAGATTTGTCAACATCGGAGTTTTAAAACTATTATTATGACTTATTTGCCTGTATGGAAAAAGTTCTTTGAGAAAGACATTGGGCGGACATACAGACACATAAAGATGCACTTTATAAGATGCATACACATATTATATATTGTTGTATAGCTTTCCTTATATGTTTGAGATCTATAATATTAAAATTGAAATATGTGGTACCGTGGCAAACTGCAATGGCAGAGGCACGTATCAAGGATATGAAGATCGTTAAAGTCGCAACCGATATCGAGTCAAACATACAAACTATTTTATTTTACATTTTCACACATTTCTGTTGGCACAGATCGATTTAGACTGATGAGAAACCTATCAATTGATATCAAATTTCTCTAAATAGGGGTTTATTTACTATTGTAATGACTTATTCACCTGTTTGTTAAACGATCGTATAGAAGACATTAGGAGAAAAGTCAGACAAATGAAGACGTACTTAATAAGATTCACGCACATATTATTTACTGTTGTACAGCTTTAATTATATTCTTCAAATTTATAGTATTAGCATCGAAATATGTGGTACAATCGCAAAACGGCAATGGTAGTTTCACGTAGCAGAGGATATGAAGATCGGTAATTTTGCACGCGATATTCAGTAAAAAGAACAGTCTTTTTTATTTTGCTTTTTCACACATGTCTGTTGGCAGAGATCGACTTAGTCTCATGAGAAACGTATCAATTGATATCAAACTTGTCAACATCGCTGGTTGTTTGCTATTGGTATGACTTATTCACCTATATGGAAAATATTTGGTTAGGAAGGCACTAAACGCAAGGACGTACAAATCAAGACGTACTTCATAAGATGCATACACACATATTATTTACCGTTGTGCAGCTTTTATTAATTATGTTTCAGATTTATAGAATTAGCATCGTAAAAATGTGATACGATCGCAAAACGGGAATGGCAGATGGACGTAGCAAGGAATCGATGATCGGTAACGTTGCAAGCAATACTGAGTGAAAAATATTAACTTTTCTATTTTGCATTTTCACCCATTTATATTGGCACAGATCTATTTAGACTGATGAAAAACTTGTCAACTGATATCAAACGTGTTAAAATCGTTCTTTGTTTGCGATTGGTATGACTTATTCGCCCATATGGAAAACGTTCGTATAGGTCAGTAGTAGGCACACGGAAAGGCAGATAAAGACGTGCTTAATAAGATACATACACATATTTTATAATTATGTACAGCTTTAATTCTATGCTTCAGATCTATAGTATTAGCATGGAAGTATGTGCGACCATCGCAGAACGGGAACGCTGTATGAACGTAGCAAGGATATGAAGATCAGTAAAGTCGAACCCAATATTCAGTAAAAAGTACACTTTTTTGTATTTTGCATGTTAACACATGTCTATTGGCACAGATAGAGTTAGACTGATGAGAAACCTATATAATAATATGAAATTTGTCAAAATTGGTGTTTGTTTACTATTGTTATGACTTATTCGTTTATATCGAAACCGTTCGTATAGGAAGGCATTGGGCGCACGAACATATACTGTTTATTTACTGTTTATACAGCTTTAATTATATGCTTCAAATCTATAGTATTAGCATCCAATTATGTGCTACCATCCTAAACGGCAAGGATGGAAGCATCAAGGATACGAAGATCGGTAAAGTCGCAAGCGACAATGAGTCACAAATAGCAACTTTTTTATTATTCATTTTCGCCATATTTTTTTATTGTGTGTGTGTGTGTGTGGCATAGATCGATTTAAACTGATGAGAAACCTATAAATTGATATCAAATCGGTGGTCGTTTACGATTGGTACAACTTATTTACCTATGTGGAACATGTTCGTGTAGGAAGGCATTTGGCGCACGGTAAGACAAATGAAGACGTACTTAATAAAATATATTAACATGTTATGCTGTTGTTTAGCTTTAATTTTATGCTTGAAATCAGTAGTGTCAGCATCGAAGTATGTTGTAAACTCCCCCTCCCCTTAGTACGCTACTGCAAGCACACTTTGTCAAATTCTAACAGGCACTAACTTTCTTGAAAATTATAATTATCAAAAAAATTCTGGATTCGTATATAATAACCTTATAATGCGCCTTCATTTTCCCTCAGGTAGGTCTCCAGGTCGAGTTGTCAAGAACAACAGGAACCAATATCGTACATTCTTTGTTAAGCGATCGCTCCGGTGGTGCAGTGTCTCTACAGAGCGTCCGCCTTGGATGCGAGAGGTCGGGGATTTAAACCCCGGCCGAATCATACTAAAGACTTGTAAAAATGGTACTAGCAGCTGCCTCTTTTGGCGCCCATCATTAAGAGGTTAGTGTTCGGATTGGTCGGACAGGTGTCAGGATAATGGGATTGGGTGGGACAAAATGCTGTATGTTTGTGGCATGATGCCACATTGCTACACATCATTATAAACTGTCACAATGCAGACATGGTAGCGATATGATTGCATTTTTTTAAAGCTACGTAAAAAATTACACACACACACACTTTACTAGGGTATTTGCTATTTAAAGAGATGGAATCTTGTTCATATTTCAACCGCTTTTTATTAATGATTATAGCTGTGACCAACATATACGATAATAATAATCCCGATGATGATGATGATGGTTGCTGTTCATGATTTGTTTTATTACTACTGCTCCATGGTTTTATTATATATCGAACTTGAAAACAGAAGCACTACCAGCAATAAAGTAACTTTGAAAACAAATCGCACTTAGTCGATATAAATAATATTGACATCAAAATGAACGTCAAATGCTCTTGTGCAAATGTATCGAAATGAACTATCACAAGCCGGGTTTTTATTTTATTTTTATAATTTTTTTTATTTTTTATTTTTTTTAATTTACATTTCTAAACCGAAATAAGTAGTACTTCAAGGCTCTGTCTATGGTATAAATATGTTCATGTACACTTTTCCATTGTAACTTTAAGTGTATAGACTGCAAATACGATGAAGCACAAATCGAGGACGTCGAGTGGTAACATTGGAACAATATTACTACTTCGGTCCAGAAGGATAGCGACCTATATATATATTCCTGCCTACTACCATGTAGGATGTATCAAACTGTATATTACTCAAGCGCTCTTTGTCGAGCGTGCTGGTGTGTGTGTAAATATAATAACTTTAACTGAAATATATACAATTAAATTATATTTAAAAGTGATGCGGCACCTGGGAGTAAAGCAAAAATGGAAGAAACAAACTTCCGGATCGCTACTATCAACAGCAAGGGGATATACACAGCGAAAGCAGACAAAATAGCCAAAGAAACAAACTTTGAGATAATAATGATACAAGAAACACACTATGGAATTAAGCCAGAATTCAAAATTTTAGTAGAAGACAAACTTAACGCAATAAAGATATGCAACAATTTTACAAACAATGATATTAGAGTGGGTTGCAACAATAATATTTTTTAATAAAACAGGCAGTAAGCTAGTAAAGGTTTGAGGTGGGGGAATTTTTTTAAGGGACGGTTGCTACATGTTAAAATGTTGAATTGCCATATTATAAATCTGTACATGCCAGCTAATAAAAATAAGAAACTAATTTTAAAGAAAACTTACATACCTACCTACAACAATATTCGATGGAAAATCTAATCATAGGGGAAGATTTCAACTGGGTAGGGGACGAAATTGACAGAACGACTGACCTAACAAGTGACAAAATATACCGAACTGAAATGGTAAATTTATTAAATAAACACAATTTACATGACATTCATAGAAAACTGAACATTTTAAGAAGAGAATTTACCTTTAACTATAAATAAAACCAGTCTAGCAGGTTTTATAATTTTTATGGGAATTTTTATGATCCATTAATATATATTAATGCTGCAATAACCAACCAAAAACTATCAGACCATTTCATGTTCATTATTGACCTAAAAATGAAAAAAAAAAAAATAATAGAAAAATATGGGCCAAATAATAAAATAAAAAAAGAAATTGAAACCTTCAAAAATGAAGAAAATATTAATATAATAATTGATTGGGATGTTTTTGAAAAACATAATAAAAAGAATATATATTCAGTACTCAAATAGAGGGCGGAAAAACAGAAAAAAGACAAACACGAACTCAGATTTGAACTAAGCAAAACAACAAACGACGATGGAGAAAAAAAACGATTGACAGACAAAATTATAATCGTTGAAGAAGACGAAAATCAGGGGAGAATAATAAGGGCGGGAAAATTTATAGAGATCTACAACAAGGCAAAAAACTTATATAAACGAGAAGAATTTAGAAAAGATGGTGATACAATTTTAAACAAAATCAAAATAAACAATGTAACCCATACTGTAAAAGAAGATATCCTAAATAATATTTCCCAATATTATAAAGAACTATACACCACACAGAACATATACTTCAGCACAATCGACAGCTACTTAAAAAATGTCGACTGTGAGATGACATCAACAGAACATAGAGACCAATGTGATGACGTCATCTCAGATGAAGAAATCACAAAAAGTATATCTACACTCACAACAATCGCCAGGGAACGATGGACTCACCGTGGAATTCTATCAAAAGTTCCACGGTGAACTGACCCCGATCTTAAACGCTTTGTATAACAATATATTTTTAAGTAAAAATAAAATGACTAAATCTATGAGGGAGGGAGTTATCACACTTATATACAAAGGGAAAGGGGATAGAGACGAGATTAAAAACTGGAGGCCCATATCACTTTTAAACACGGACTATAAGATTTTAAGTAGTATTTTAACAAATAGAGTAACGGGTAGGATAAACAAATAATTATTGTAAATCAAACTTGTGGGGGGGGATATACAAAACAAAATTTTAAACATTAAAACTATAATTAACTACATAAATGAAACATGTATGATGAGTGTTATGGTACTCTTCGACCAGGAGAAAGCTTTCGACCGATTTGAACAAAACTATATAAAGAATGTTTTTAAAAAATTTGGTTTCAGACCCAGTTTCTGAAATGGACCAAAATCCTACAAACTGGGATAATTTCATGTGTACAATTAAACGGGAAATGCACGAAATAATTTGAAATAAAACGATCAGTGAGACAAGGATGTCCACTATCAATGCTACAATACGTAATGGCAATAGAAATCCTAAGTCACACGATAAGAAACAACCCAGAAATACAAGCAGGGGCGTATTAACCATTAGGCAGACTAAGCACTTGCTTAGGGCACCAGGGCCAAAGGAGGCACCACAAAGTTGAGAAAAGGGTGAAAAGAAAAAAAAAAGCGAATGAAGATTTGTAAAAACAAATTGATAAAACTAGTGCCAATTGATCATAATGTTCTGTTTCTTGATCATGGTACACCCTAGGGTTATCTTCCCAGGTGTACGTTGAAAGGAGGGGTCACCAAGATTTGTCAGTGCTTAGGGCACCAGTGAGCCTTAATCCTCCCCTGAATGCAAGGCATACAAATACCAAACCTAAAAAAGAATAAAAAATGCTCTAACATGCATATGATTGCACCAACTTTATAAGAGAGGGGAAATGCTATATGCATCTAGTAGAAGAATTTGAAAAATTTGGTAAAGCGTCGGGTTCCAAAATAAACCACAACAAGCACGAAATCTTAAAAATAGTTAACTGGAGGGGCAACCACCCTGGATTGACCCCCCCCCCCAGCACACACACACACACCTACTGAGAGACACGGTAAAGGCTCTAAGGGTTTACTTTGGTAAAAAAGAAAAGAAGCTGTAGAAAACTATGAACATATTATCAACAAAATAAGAGAAAATATGAAAATCTGGCCATGGCGCCATTACGTATCATGGAGCGGGCCCAAGTGGCCAAGACTTATTTATACTCAAATATTAACTACATAATTAAATCCATATATATGGATAATACTATTTTAAACAAAACAGACAAGGAAATAATAGATTATATATGGAATCATAAAATGCATTATGTAAAAAAAGAGACATTATATAGGGCCAAAAGCAAAGGGGGCTTGGGGTTGCCGACCCCCCTACTACTATAATTAACTAACATAATCAATAGATCAAAATATTGCAATCAGACCCGGCTACAGCGTGGGAAGCACTGTACATCTACTGGTTCGGCTTCACCTTGAGAAACCGACCAGAGATATACAAAAATAACAAATTAATATAAAAAAATTGAAGTGCCACGCAAATTTAAATATATAAGAGAACTAATTTTAAAATATAGAGACAAAACAGATTTATGGAAAATAGAAATAAGTAAAAGTGACGCTTGGATTAGAGAGGAGGTAACCAAAAATATAAAATGTAGATTAGAGCAGGACAACTGGGGGGTAAATTGGACAAACACTTGGAATAATTGGTGAAAATAAGATCTGTCAAACACAAAGTATAATTTTTTAAATACCTGCACAACACCTGGCTAACAGACGAAAAAGCAATCAAACGTCGTATGCTCAGGATAATACCGAAATGCCCTTTATGTAAAACAGCGAACTTCACCAAACTACATACGATTGCCCAATGTGAAAAAACTAAACATAATAGGATAAAGTTAATAATGGAAATTTGCAAAAAAAATATAAGTATAACAAAAATAACATTTTATTCATAGATGTAGACTACGAAAACAAAATCGTTCTAAAAATGTATAGACTATATAGTAACTACGATGATATCCTGTGAACAGGTGATAAAGATTTTTAAATAGGATACGCCGTAAAAATAAGAATATTAACCACAATACGAACTCAGTACGTCTTACGACGAACAGATACTTACCGTCAGGCTGATATAACGCAATTTATGTTGGAATTGGGGGAGAGAGGAATAGGTATGACAGACCGAAGGGTCGCGTAGCGCAATTGCGAGCTGATGCCATACCCATACCCCCTCCTCGCACCCCACAACAGCCATATTTTAAAGAAAATTTCAAATTATATTTCAAATATTTCAAAGAAACCCATATAACTTTTTTTTTAAAAGAGAAAAGGGAAGAAAGGTAGAAAGAAAACAATAAAAGAATTTTGTAATTTATTTTTTTTTCTTTCTACGAAAAAAAATTCTAAAGACATATATAGTAAGGGATACAGGGAAAATATAAGGGGGAAGTAAATAGCGATGACATCATGGGGCTAAGTCACATGGCGCTAAGCGAAGTGGACAGGCCCATCAAAAGTCTTTGAAAACACGCCATGTAGAACATAAACAGACAAAACAGAGACACAAATACATACTGTATAACACTTAGTTTAAAACCCTACTAACTTCTTCTATATCTTAAAATCCATACAGCTCCTGCACTGCATGGTTGACCACTGTACAATAATGTGGTCTCATACATACGTTTGGATCTTTCAATAAAGCATAATCAGATAAACTAAATGAAGGAAGCCTAACGCGACCCAGGAGAAACACATAAAGAATAAAGAAGCGTGAACCTTGGATCGAGCGTAACCTACCTATCAACATCTTTTAAACCTATTATGAGGAACGACACATATTATCACTCGAATAATAAAATGAGAAATTATTTTTTTTAAACAAAATCTAAATAGTACACCATTCCATCGTCAAAATTAGAAAACCATAAAACAAATTAAAAGATACAATATAACATCATAAAGGAAGAAATACAACTGGGAAAGATAGTTGATCTATACTTGCTGTCTCAAACATAAAGAAAATATAGCATACATACAATATAGCACCATTACATATAGCAAACACTGAGACCTAGGCGACATATAGCAAAGGTTACAAAATATTTCAAGGGAAGGAACTTCGAGCAAGGTGAGGGAAACCAGACTCGGACGAACAACCCTTTAGATAACACTATGGAAACATAAATACCCCATCAAAATATCTACAAACTAAATTTTTTTATATAAAATTTTGTTTTAAATAAAACATACAACACATCTGAGGGGGAAAGACACAAACATAAAATACTTTTTAATTTTTTGGAAATGGGGGGGGGGGCATATTTCCGGCGCCCCCCCCAAAAAAAAAGTGTGTTTGTGTGTGCGTGTGTGTGTTACTATACCCATTACATTACTTACAAAATATATATGGTGCTGACATTTTCGGCAAGAGGGAGACATACCGATATTCTGCATATAATTATTTTAATGTTTGTCAGAGCGAGAGTATTGGGGCCTGATCTGTTCAATATATTTCTCAACTGATATAGCGGGTATAATAGAGCCCCCCCCCCTCGAGTTCGCCACAGAGCGCTCGTGTAATATACGGTTTAATACAAAATACATGATCGTGGGCAGGAATATACAAATTTTAGTCGATATACATGATCGTTGGTATCTATACAAACGAGGGCCATGAAATACATTAGCAAATCCCTACAGTATTTAAGGCAGGCGATTACGAATTATTTAAACCACATTCTTCATCTGTCACAGATTTTATAATCATTTTGAAGTGGCTGCTTTATCTCGAGGAAAACGAGCGGTAAGTGTTATATAAAACAAAATCTTAATAGCAATTTGATCACTTTTGCGTCATTTTACAGTAAGAATAGTAACAAATAGAGGATAATTTCTTTTCCTACGTTAGGCCTAATACCTGGTATGTTTCTTAGTGTGATACACACACACAAAAACCAAAACAACACCAACAACATTTTAAAAAACCCACAAAAACGAGTGGCGCGCCGAAGCCACAGGCTAAAATGTTTTTTTAAATATTTATTTATAGTATCAATCACAAATTGAAATATATCCAGTATTAGCGTTGGAAAAGAAAGTTTTATTTTTGTTATATTTTTTTAAAATTATCTCATCCTAGCGAAACACTTTCTGCAAATGACCTTAATAAAGGAAAATAATAAATTAACCTAAACCACTTTGAATGTCGACCGTAACTTGTATTTACACGGCATCATGCGCGGAAGAAAATACCAACTGAACCGGGATTTCAGACAGCAGATGAACTTGATTCATTCAACTTCATGAGCACAATCAAACAAATGCAACAGTGAAAAAGTGGAACTATGAAAAATCGAGAATGTTAGATTTGCGGAGGATTTATTCCGAATTATTGTCTGCTAATAAAGGATTCATGTCAGTTGCTGTGTCAGGGATGTCCACACAGCACACCGTCCAAATGTGAAGTTGCGTCGTGCTGAAAGACATAACACTGTGCCATAATTTATCTTATGTCATGTAAAGAAGCTGCTTAAATTATAGTATTTAAAATTTTCTTCATTTTGTAAGAGCGCAAGAAATTAATTCTGGTTTGAAAGACAAGATGACGGTAAAACTCAGAAGACGTAGCTGTACAGTACCGTTGGTGTTTGAGACATCATAAAAAAGGTAACTGCGTTAACTTCGCTTTTTGTTTGGTAATATGTTGGAGATCATCTTTTGCAGATCTTCTTTGAGCTTGGAGTAGCTTTTACATTCTAAACATTTTTATTTGCACTTATCTGCTTAACATGTATTGCTGGGATATCATATAGAATATGAAGTCAGTATAATGGTACTATATTTTAAATATTTGAATGATAAATTACTTATAAATGATATAATGATAAACTACAAAATAAATAATTTGCCCATTATCCAAAATATGTTAATTAAAACAAACATTGAATGTAAATTCAGATATAATGAGCAGTTGTAAGAAGTCAGAAATAACATTTTATCAATTGAACCAGTTATGTGTTATCATCATCAATTGTAAAATAAACACATGGAGACAAGTATGCTTAAATTCTAAAATGAACACACACACACACACACACACACACACACATGGTATTTTAATTTAATACAGAAAAGGTGACATTGATATATGCAGACCAATAATTTTTTTCTTTTTCAGATACAAATTAAAAAGCCTAATTCTGAGAGTTTCACCTACAACATTCATGATGGGAAAGGGCCACTAATTAAGAGCTGACATATGTGGAAGAAAAATATCATCCATGTTGAAAAGGGCTAGAGGTAATGTGAGAAAACATAATTTATCAATCTGAATTAACATTATTGTTGCTATTTTATCTCAACTGGTCAAAAGGCTAAGTGGGTTTATGTAATGGTCCAGAGTGTGTTATTTATTTCACATCCCTTCTGTCTTTCAACAGTAAGAAATTAGCTACTTTGGAGTCCATAGTTCTGATCAATTTGTTTATATAAAACTTGGTTTTGGGCTTAAATCAATATCTTGGATAAATCTAATAATGAGCAAAATCCAAGTATATACACGAGGTGATCATGTATAAGATTAGTTGAGTTCTTTTATCCAGCCTAAAAGCCATACTTCCACAATATAGACTAAAATCATTAAGTTGTCCTCGAAGTTTGATGAGTGTTAACCATTAATAATAATAAAGTGATCTTTCACCTGACTGAGCATGTTACCACCGCATGCAGTATTTATGCATATAGTGCAGTTTTTACTAAATTTAGAATACATGCTTATATAAATGAGATCTAGATTGAAGAAGTGAAGATGCATACAAATACACGAGGTTATAACCACTACTGCTGATTCAAGTTTGATCATACTTGGCCATTGGGCTTGTATAGTCAAGCTTCACAATGATGCTTATTATGAGTGTGATAAAGATATGTTAATGAAGTGACCTTGCATCTGATTGGCAGAGTTTCTTGCGACTTGCACAACAGTGTTTATGGTCAAATTTAGATCTGACTTGTTTAATTATTTGCTTGTATGTCTGAGGCTGTAAGCAAATTCTATGCAAATAATGTGGTGGTTCTACATCTCACTCGCCATTCTTGCTACTGCTCTTAAAACTATTTCTCATTAATTTTATCAGACTTGGTAAATAGATTTATCTCATCAAGATATAGCAAAGGAGCAATTTTGTAAAAAAAATATTCATTCATATTAAACTCAAATTCTGCATCTGATTGGTTGACCTTGCAAATACTATAAGGGCTCTATTTCTGACAAAAAGATTATTTTGATCTAATGTATCAGAAATGCTTATATGATCAAAACATCTAACATATTTGATAACAAATAAGAAATAGTTTTTCATGTAAATTTGATAAACATTGATAAATCGGTTCATATCATTAAAAGCTTGGAAGAGTTTGATTACATGCGAGACCTTCACATATTAATCATGCTTTATTTAGAGAATTATTTTTGTCAGGATTTAGTAAAATAGGTAAAATCAATATGGACTGGTTTTGTTATGTACAGCAACACTAGTTGTTTACTGAGTACTGAGGGAATTGGAGTAAGGCAAGGGTACATTGCAGTAGGTAACCTGGTTGACTTGATAACAGGATTGTAACACAAACATTTTTATCAGGAGTCTATCATACATACCATTGATTCACTGCAGATCCTGCCCCCATTAGTTACCTTTTAATACATAAAGCATTTGGGTTTTTTATGTTACAAATCCCATAGGGATTAAAATTAACATCAAAGGTCTCACTGGATAATTTTGTATTTTGACATACACCTAATTTTTAAGGTAGAAGGCATGAACCTAATTATCACAAGCCTAGCATTTCTAAATTCACACATAAGCTAAATCTATAATGTGGTTTAGATTTACTTTGAGTTAGGCATGGAAATAGGTTGGCTTGTTAGTGACTGCCTGTCACAGTTAGATGAGCACTGGAGATCAAATGCTTGATCTGCAAATGAGCTGCTGACCTTTATGTGTGTCTGCTACAGAGGCAAATATAAAAAAATCTAGATGGTTGAGGGTTGATGAAAAAAGTATGCTAATTTGTTATAGTACTAGTGAACTTTATTCATGCATAAGCCACATACTGATTCTTTTAGCTGCCTTGTCACAGAAAAATATTGAAAATAGCTATTTCTTGTCAAAAATGAATGTAAAATTTAGGAGATGGTGGCAGTGATGGTTCAGTTTAGAAATCAATAGCTGCATCAGGAATTAACCTGATTACTGCAGTCAAAATCTCACATGTATGCTTTCTACAAAAATCATTAGTTTGTTTTTGTTAGTATCTTCAGTGTAAAATTATTCTCATTTTTCTGTAATTGGTCATTGTCGGATGAAAATTCACCAGATAAACTGTCCAGTGAGACCATAAAATACACAATTAGAAAATAAAATAAATTTATTCTAGAAAGAAATATTGCATGCAACTCTGTGACACAAATGAAATTAATGAGAAAACACTTAAACAAATGGCTAACATTACTCATCTGGCTTATATAACTTAACAGTTGGCCATTTCACTGTGAAGTAGTCAGGTATATCTAGTATTGTAAGAACAGAGCCTAAACAGTAATCTCAAAACTTTTATCAGATCAATTGCATACTTAGGTTTGGAAAGTATTACATGGGAATTATGTTAATTTTTAAAGATCAAAATGTACCTGCATGTTTTGACCCTACCAGAACCAAACTAAAAGCTCAAATGTGTGCAGTGCTTTTGCTCGTCACAACATAATTGGGATTATAACTGCTAACCCTACCCTCTAGCACACATTTAAGATCTTTAGAGTTTTTAAATACAGCCTTCTAATTATATAAGTTTCATTACATTGGTTAATAATTAGTCACATGTGATGACACTTGTAACTAATCAAACCACAGCCACTGAGAGCAGACTAAGCACTGATGTTTATATGGTACAGTGGCAATATACAGTCTGTCTGCTGCACAGTTAGTTACCTGCCCATTAAACTGACAACACATGAAACAAACTGGACAATTCTGAAAGCCTTGAATTTGACTTTATTTATCTGTATGGTAGAACAGAACATGAGTTGAAAAGCTTTTAATGAAAGACCTTGATATCAAACCTAATAATAACTGCAGGAGTTATATTATGGATAATTAACCATTCTCTCAGTTTCAAACTGGGCATTCCATCCCATGGGGTTCTAAATGTAAACCAAGTGTAACTGATATCCTAATGAACTGTAAAGACCATAGCAGCACAACAGCAGGGGACCAGATATGTCCAGATCCAGGAATCATAGACCAGTTTCAAACTGATAATGAGCCACATAAAAATGACACATCTGCTAGAACTTATGTGATGAAGATAACTTAAACTGCATTATTATTAATCCTCCTCCTCCACATCATCATAATTGAGATGCATCATATATGTTTTATTGTAAAATAGTTTATGCAACATAATTCAGTGAAGACCTTTACTGCCAATTTACCAGTGAACCATTTGTTTCAATGAACATATTTTATGTTGTAACAAGGAGCATCATTTAAACATTATGATACACTTATCATACCTGTATATGAAATCTTAATACTAACACTTATACTTGCAATACTACTACTAATAAAAACACCTGCATTGATAATTTGATTATGTTCAATTGGACTTGTATCTAAATGATCACCAGCTGTATGAAAAGACATATTTTAATACATAGATATTGGATGGAATACTAGTTACCACAATTGAATAGTCATATGATAAATGATATATTATTATTTTAAACAATTTATATTTGCAGTGAAACATACTTTTACATTATCTTCCCTTAAATTTCATTTATAGAGCAGTATACTCTGCATTCATTAAATTACTGAAATGGTTAATAATACAACAACAAATACTGCAACTTCCAGAACCACAAAAATCAAAAGATATAAACAAAAACTTCCCTACATGTATCAACAGTTGTCACTTTATAGACAGAACCATGAAGATTTAGGACAGGATGTTAACAAATTAGGTATTCAAGTTAAAAAGAAAAAAATACCAAGTAAGCTTACTACCAAAAATATCAAACATTAACAGTGAATTTTAGTACATTCCCAGGAAACAGAATATATAATTTTTCTTAACTTGATCTGATACATCTTAAATCTATAGAAAATGATTCATATTGTATGACTAAAATATTATGTAAACAAAAATTCCATCACTTTTTTCAGATGCAACATGCATACCCCAACCCATCCTTCTTGATCATAAAGTATACCAGCATTCCACTATAAGATGGGGAGCTGTAGTTGCTCAGTGGTTAGCTTTCTGGACCTGTGAAATAAGGTAGGTTCAAATTCTACCATCGGACCAACCTGGGTTAGCTACCATGGTGCGTCCTTGGGCAAGGCACTATACTTAAAGTGCCTTGGCACTAAATAACTTACTTGTGTTGCTTTACCATAAAAAGCCAAACCAAACACAAAACAACAACTTTAAAATATGAGTTGTGTCACTACTAAGTAAAGGAAAATCATACTGAAGAAATGTTTTTGTTAATACAATTTAATGGATCTAAAAATCTCTTTCTTCTGCAGGAGTTTAAAATGTTAAATTAAAAAGGTCATGGTACACATTGCTTTGTTCGTACACATCAGGCTCCGTATCCCATATCCAGCTAAAATTTTCAGTAGAGTCTGAATAAAAAATATTTTAATCTGGATGATAATATTCTTTCTCCATTCATATATTACACCAGCAAGATTGATCCAGATAAGATTACATTTTACTATAACACTGATGATGAGTATGCCTCATAACAACTGACAAATGTGGAGAGAATGGAGTTAAAATGAACTCTGATTTCTTTTCAGCCATAACACAAGATGATCATTTATTATGAAAAAACCTGAATAAAGTTGGAGTTCATAACCATGACAGTCTTGATATAATATAAATTCAATATATTATTGTTGTCTTGAGGTATAGTTCTGTATATTACAATCTCACACAAGATCAGGGTATATTTTAGTACCATACAGTTAATTCAGGATTGTATTAATACCTATTCTGGTGAATGAAAACTGAATAAGTTTTACTATTTTGGAACCAGTTGCAATAAAGTTCACTACACAAGAGAAAATATGACTTTACTGTAATATCTAAAATGTAAAATCTGCAAACGGAATACTTGCTTGACTTTACACTTCAACTATATCATAATATTTATTTGAAATGAATTTATACAAATGGCATTAAATTGGGTTTCAGGCTGGTAATGACAATGGTCACACTGACTTAGACCCAGGGTGGGCAACCTTGTCACCAATTGCCACAAGTGGCAAATTGGCCATGTAAGTTTGGCTCAGTTGTGGCATCGTATGATGTTTTTCACTTCTCATTCGCCACGCCTGTGGCTACATTGAAAAATAGTTTGCCCACCTCAGACTTAGACAACTAGTAAATTATGAAAGAAAAATGTCATTAAATTATGCTTTTCTGGATTGCTAGATTAATAAGTTATTGTTGACTTGAAGTTAGAATATTATGTCAGTGAAGATAACACTCACAGTGACTTTGACATTTTGAGCTTTTTGTGAAGACATTGGAATTATGTGTGTGAAGTGCTAGATTAAGTGTGTGTGTGTGATTTGGATTTGTTACATTACAAAAAAATGTAATGTAATTTAAAAAATTACTAGTTTAAAAAAACCTCAATCATATAATGGATTAAGTAATGATTAAATTGTATTGCAAAGATCAAATCAGCAAGGATAACACTCACAATGACTTGGGTATTCTATATCCCTAAGAACATTTTTGGACCTATACTGTATAAGAAATTGAATCATGTATTGCAGCATAAGAAAAATTTCTCAGGCATGGAATTAGAGTCTTAAATACAGAAAATCAGTACATACAAAATAAACGTGTTGGTATGTGAAGATAACACTCACTTGACAATATAGCCAAGTTCTTATAACAAATGATATAACTATATGTAGTTTGCTTGTAAAATAAGTTAGGAATGAATATTAATTATATAATTTAGAATAGAGAAAAGCACATTAAATTCCATCAATAAATATTTTGTGCTTAAATAAAATCTTAAACAAAAATGTACAAGTCCAAAATATTTTGTTTTAGTGCTATGTCTTACTACCCAAATAACGGCCATGTATATGTGTTCCAATGTCAATTGTCATCGGAATGAGTAGTCCAAGTTTCAGGAATAGCTCACACACTTGGCAGCCTATATCGACACTCTTCCACTAATTTATGTGTAATTAATATACTTACAGTGCTGTCTTTATCCTGGTGGAGTGAAAATATGACACTAGCAAATGGACACATTTTCATGTTCCATTGACATACATTTGAATTTGTTGCAATGCAACGGTAGTCGAGGTACGCCAAAGTTTGTTTAAGTAGGTTCATGTGAGGAATATGTTTCTTGAATGAAACAAAACATTGCTTACAGTTCCAATAGGCAAAACATATTTTTATTTGTTTCCTTAAAGAATAATGTTTCAGCTTAACCCGATTTTGGCATTCCTGACTTTCATCGCTTTCCAGCCAACTGAAATGTGGGCCAACAAAACTTGAAAACAGGTCCGGTTCTTTTGTGAGAATTTGAATTTATTAGAGAAAAGACATCAGGATAAGTAAAGTCTGACAAAAACATTATAACTTTACTTTGTAGAAATGCATTGTTATTGGTTACCAGTTGTGTGTGATATTTCTGAAAATTTGACTTTCATTACACTGTTTGTCGACATCAAAACGCTCCACACAGCACCCTTCGTTAGGCAGTAAGACCCATCAGCCCCCCAACAAATATATTGGGTGATGTGTCTTATGTTATCGGACTAGTCCAAAATATTGCTTAAAGTTTCTAAACTATATACAGAACAGTAAGAAACAACTTAAAGAAAGTAAATAACTTTTAAAAAAGCTCATAGTAATTGCAATATTAGTTAGAAAGCTGCTGAGCTGTCTTCATACATGCAGCCCACAACACCTTATATACTTATGACATATTGCATAAAAACCCCAGCTTGTTAGAACCTTTAAACAAACATGGGACTTAGTATCGCAAAAGTACATTTAGTAAATCTGCACAATAATTATATTTAAAAAATTACCAACTTAATAGTTTACACATTAGTACCTAATGATTTTGTAGCCAAGAAGAAAAAAAGTTGATTTCTAGTGGTACATGCCATGTTTACTGCTGCTGCTCATAGCAAGAGTTCGAAACCTGTGTTAAGCTATGCACTTTTACAGTATGATCGAGATACACCACATGACAAGATTAGTCAGCATGTGTTTGTATCAAGTGAAATAAAACAGAGAAAATCAAAACTTAAACACAGTGACATACAGAAACTTAATATTGGTATAAACACATTGAGAGTAGTGAAGTGGGACGATATAGCGTCAATGGGACTTACCATTAAAAACCACCCTGGGACGATATAGTGTCAATGGGAAATTTAACATTGTGGAAACCCCTGGGATGATATAGCATCAAGGGGAATTTAACATGGGAATATGGGACTGTTTAGCGTCAAGGGGAATTGAACAGGGTGGGACTGTATAGCGTCAAGGGGAATTTAACATGGGCAAAAAAAAAAAAAAATCTTGGGCCTGTTGAGCGTCAAGGGGAAATGGAGCAGGGTCGGGACCCTATTTTAATAAGGTCCCGACCTGATGGGTCTATGGAAATGGAACAGGCGAAAATTGAAACAGGGAGGGGTCTCTATTTTTTTTTTTTTTTAAATAAAAATAAAAAAAGGGTAGGCAGTGAAAGTCAAGATCTTTTTGAGACCTATGAGTGGCCATGAAAAGGGCCTTTGGGTTTATGTTAATATGCCCTTAACATAAAGGGCATCTGTGACTTCTTCTTGTCCTTAGGCTTCGCCTGACTGCAGGACCATAGACTAAAACTCTTTTGAGACATCCTTGCCTCTCCACATAGATCCTACGTATCCATAGGCTGGTATCTGTCCTATGGACAACTGTCCACTTGGATCGGACGTACATCGGTATGTCTGTCCTGAACATCATCGAAGACACAAGCGTAGAAGATTGAACGTTGGTCCACATGTTGAGGTGCCGAGAACAGGTGGAGGAATGCAGTGAACTGCACTTATTTATAGGGAGAGGAAGGATTGAAACGGAGTTCACTGACCAATCCAAACACGCGTTACAAAATTCAGTCAGCCCACATCCAATCCGAAGAGAGCAGTCTGTGACGTCATGTGGTCTATATAGATTTGCTAGCACCTGTGTGCAGTCAATTCATGCGACAGTTTTTCAACATGACGGAAACTCAGAAAACGATAAATTGGGGTGCACCAGCTGTGGAGACTACCCAAGGGAAACTGGACTTACTTTCAGAAGAGGTGAATTGGGATTTTGTGGATTTTCTTACCTCGCAAGAATTTGTTCCGGAACCTTCGTCACCTTCTCCTTCATTACCACACGTGGAGAAATTTAGACAGAGACAGAAAGATGAATTGGAGAAATTTATACAACAGCAAAAGGAAGCGGAACAAGCTTTTCTCCTACAGCAACAGCAGCAAAAAGAAGAGGTAAGAAAAAAACAAGAAGAAGAAGAAGCAGCAGCAAAGAAACAAGGGTGTGAAAATCAAATGGTCACGGTACTGTTAGACATTTTAGCGGAGTTAAGAAGTCTGAAACAAATGTTATCAGACTTCTTTATTACGACCAAAGAGAATACGACCTTCCCGAGCTAAACACTCCAACCCTGTGACTAAGCCTCCCATGCCACCCTTAGTGATTTCAACCAAATCATCATCATCAACACTACGCAGTCCAGAAGTAGGCCTTGGCCATGGCAAAGGCTTAAGGCAGTTAAAGTTAAACTCACCCCTACACCAAAAAAGGCCCTTTTCAGGGCCACCCACGTCTGTCGAAAAGAGATAGACTTTCAATTGCCAACATCCATTCAAATTATAAAAAAAAAAAACATTTTACCTCTATAGTACGTGTGTATGATTGTGTGAGTGTAGGTTCTTATTTTAAAATCAAAACCCAAAGACACTTACTTTTTAATACCTAATTTATTCTTTTATAAATATTTACAATCCAATTCACAATTCACAACAGAGCACTTTAAAAAGTTCGTAAACTTCTTCTTTCTCATTGTTCACTCTCTCAGTTTTTTGAATTTCTTCACCACCACAGTCTTTTCCTCCTATTCCTCCTCACTTTCTTCTCTTCTTCTTTTCTTCTCCTGTTTCTTTTTCTTCACCTGTTTTCTTCCTCTTCTTCCTCTGAAGAATCGCTCTCTTCTTCTGACTCCTTGTTTCTTTTTTGGGCAATCTGGAGACCAGTGTCCTTTTTCTTGACAATAATAACAGGTATCTTGACTTTTGTCTTTTCTAGCCCCTTTTTTTCTTTTTTGACGGTCTGGACACTCTGAAGATCAATGCCCTTTCTTCTGACAGATATAGTAAGTATCTTGACTTTTATCTTGAAAGGAAGGAGAGTAGTCCCTCGGCTGGTCTGAAGAGAATTTTCTAATGACCCCTCGCAAAGCTCTGATGAAACGTTCGATCTGGGTAGCCTCTTCCATCGTTGTGCTCGGTTTGAGAGTGAAATGAATAGTGAAAGGACAAGACACATACCCTTCTATATACGCTGGTCTGCTATGGCTATAAATTAGTCCATGGTGTTTAAACTTTAGTCATTTGACTTTTTGCTATCAAGATGAAACGATCCAATTCATTTGAGAAGAAAGAAGAAGAAAGTAAGAGGCAGAAACGTGCTTTATCGCCTCGTACCAGGGCTGAAGTCTTGGCACAAATTCATGCCAGTGATTTTGAAGAGGACATGAGTGAACCAGAATCCAAACCCTCTAAACAAACTTCACCACCCTTAGTCAACCCTGAAAAGTACTATTCCATTCAAGAGACGGAAGAGCATCCCTCTAGAAAATTTAGAACTACAGCTTACAAATACACGGTGAAGTTTAAAGATTTCAAGTCCGAAGTACTGTTAGAGAAAGCAGAAGGGTTCATCACCGAGATGTGGATTGAAATGCTCAGCATGTTTGGCCTCTCCACCCTGTCTGAGCGAAGGACAAGAACGAGTGCATTGTTCAACTGGTATGCACACGTTTGTCAGCCCTGTCTGTTACCAACAACATTTGAAGATGCAAGGTTCACAGAAGAAATGTGCTTGTCAGCTGCTGAGATTGTGCCCTACCTGGCATACTTACCAATAATGCCAAGGCACACCTATGTCGAGGAAAGAAAAAATGTCACATTTGCTGCCACATCGTGGACTTGGAACACGAATGCTATGTGCAAAAATACCAACCCCAACCAGAGAAAGAGATTGGTCACAAGAAGAAAGGCAATTTCATCTTTTTCGATTTTGAATGCATGCAAGAGACTGGTATTCACATTCCTAATTTCTGCGTGGCTCATCGAGCGTGCGAGAAGTGCATTCAAGAACCTATTTTCAGTCATTGCCCTCACTGCAGCAAGATTTCTGGAGGACGTGAAAAAATCTTTTGAGGACCGAACACGCTAGCTGATTTCGCTCGATGGGTCTTACACCCCATCGACAAGACATGGAGCCAAGAGGACATCGAACGTTACGGAGATTGTCATCGTCATGCCACAGTGATGGCTCACAATTTCTCCGGATACGATGGACAGTTTCTTCACAGATACTATACAGAACATGGCACCGAACGTCCTAAAGTCACTTTGAATGGAGCCAAAATCATTTTCATGCAAGTGGGACAAGTACAGTTTAAAGATTCGATGAGTTACTTAGCCATGCCTTTGAGTCGAATGCCTAAAACGTTTGGAATGACAGAAATGGCTAAAGGGTGCTTTCCACACTTTTTTAATACGGAAGCCAATCAACACACCGTTCTACCTCATTTGCCTGAGGCTCACTATTACGACCCTGACAACATGCGTACCGAACAACGAGAAGCTTTCTACGCTTGGTACCAGGCTCACGCCTCTGACCCTTTCGACTTTCAGGAAGAAATGCTAAAGTATTGTCGTTCCGACGTGGACATTTTACGGCGTTGCTGTGGAAAATTTCGAGAACTGTTCATGGAACACGGAGGGGTCGATCCTTTCAAAGAAGCTTGCACCATTGCCAAAGCATGTTCCTTAGTGTACCGGCAACGATTCATGCCTGAAAACACCGTGGCTGTCATCAGTCCTCAAATGACCAACTATGTCAGACGTCAATACTCGGTCAAAGCCCTACGCTGGTTACATTACTTGTGCGACAAGGAAGAAAAATGGATTCAGCATGCCCGCAACGGAGGGGGTGAAAAGACCATCAGAATGCATTCGGTCGATGGTTGGGACTTAGAAAACGCCAAGATTGTGTACGAGTTTAAAGGTTGCTTATTTCACGGATGCCCCGTCTGTTACCCTGACCGTGGCACTAAAAATCAGTTTTTACAATGAACCATGGAAGACTTGTACCAGGCCACATGTCAGCGACGCCTAAAGTTAGAACAGGAAGGATACTAAGTGGTGGAAATGTGGGAACACGAGTACCATCACCGTTTGAAAACCGATCCCGAGTTTAAACACTTCGTGGAAAGTTACCAGTTCGTGGACCCCCTAAACACTAGGGATAGTTTGTATGGAGGAAGGACCAATGACACCAGTTTGCTGTACCAAGCCGACGAAGAGAAAGGAGAAGAAATCAAATACTTGGACGTGTGTTCACTGTATCCCTACGTGTGCAAATATTGTCGCTTTCCTGCAGGGCACCCACAATTGTTGACGGAACACATCGATTTGAAAAACATTCGACAATACGAAGGCTTGATCAAATGTAAAGTTTTGGCTCCCACTGACTTGTACCATCCCGTTCTACCTCACCATTGTCAAGACAAACTGATGTTTCCTTTGTGCCGTACTTGTGCTGAAACGTGCAACCAAGACCAGCCTTGTCAGCACACCCAGGAAGAACGGGCCTTGACGGGGACGTGGGTCAGCGTAGAATTGTTCAAAGCTCTGGACATGGGATACCAACTGTTAGAAGTGTATGAAATTTGTCACTTTCCCAAGACAGAACAATACAACAAGGGTGACCCCACTCAGAAAGGCATTTTGGCAGACTACGTGGATGCCTTTTTGAAACTAAAGCAAGAAGCCAGTGGTTATCCGTCCTGGTGTCACACTCCCGAAGACCAAAAGACATTCAAAGAGAAATACTGGGCACAAGAAGGCATTACTTTAGATCACATCGAGAAAAACAAAGGCAGGCGATCGTTTGCCAAAGTGATGTTAAATTGCTTGTGGGGTAAAATGGCACAACGACCGTGTTTACCCAAGACAGAATATTTGACAGAACCTTCCTGCTACTTCCAGATGATTCACAACAAAACTAAATTCATCAAACACGTGGACGTCGTTCGCGAAGATTTGATCTTAGTCAATTACGAAGAAGATCTGGACTTTGTAGAAGCCAATCCTTTTGGAAATGTCATCATTGCAGCTTACGTGACAGCTCATGCTCGCTTAAAACTGTACGAAGCGTTAGGGGAACGCGTCCTGTACTTTGACACGGACAGTTGCATCTACATCGATCCCCCGAGTCAACAGCACCCTAACATCGAAGGAGACCGTTTAGGAACCTGGACAGACGAGCATTCTGACGACAAGATTCTAAGTTTCGACAGTGGTGGTCTTAAAAATTACGGCTACGAATACCGGGACAAACAAGGAGAAGTGCACACGAAGTGTAAAGTGAAAGGATTGACTCTGAATTATCGTACCAGTCGAGTGGTGAACTTTGGCGTATTGAAAGAAGCTTTGCAGTCTAGAGAAGATGAACACTTTAAAGTGACCACCTATCAACCGAACAAGATTGTACGTTTACCCACTCACCACATCGTCAGTCGACCCTTGGAAAAAGTCTGTCAAAACGTGTATCAGAAGCGAGTGCAGCTTCCCAATCACTTTACATTGCCATATGGACATGTCGGTATAAAACATTGGTTGTAAGTGGATAGCCACTCACCAGAAGCATGACTACGCCACAGCAAGAATCAAGTGAGAAACCTGATGAGAACTCTACCATTTTCCAGTCTTCTTACCTGACTATTGTGATTGTGCCCGTCGATTGGACACATTTCAGAAATAGTTTACGGATAGGGAAGGATTACCTTCTTCGCATGTTTTAGCTAGAACAGGATTTGTCTACTTGGGACTTGAGTCAGGATTGGGATACGAAGTACAGTGTTTTGCTTGTGGACTGAAGTTACGAATGGATCTATGTATCTATAAAGGTTCAGCTATTCTGGAACACACTTGATGGTCTTTGCACTGCCCTTACCTTTCTATGGCCTTTCCACCCATTGCACTACGGTACAATTATGACGGTACCTTAGAAACAGTACCTTCAAAAACTAGATATAAAAAAGGAACGATGTACAAGCTTGAGACTGCATTGTGACTAGTATAAAAAGGGGCTATGGTCAAGATCGATAGTTCATTGTGACTACCAAGACCAAGCGAACAAGATGAATACTTTCAGAGAAACACAAAACAAGTTCAGAAAGGCACAATTCAAGTTTGGGGCTTCTGAAGTGGAATGTGATTGTGAGCCTTGCGATGGGAACGATGCTGTACGCTGTGACCTTAGCGATGCCGTAAAGCATCATGAGAACTTTGTTCTCACTACCCCTCTCATGGAAAGTGATGCTGTGCGTGTCAAACCTGAGAGATGCGAAAGCGATGCTGCTCGTCCTGTTGGACACTTTACTGGGTTTCATTTTAAATGTGGATGTTCACCTTCACGTCTACCCCCCTACGGATGTCATCCAGCCCTGAGCAAACTCCTGTCCATGTCACCCAACCCTCATCGAAACGAACCTGTGAAAGACAAATATTCATTCCCTGTGTGTTTGTCAGAATACTGCGACTTTGAAAATCGTCTTCAATCATTCAAAGGAAAATGGCCTAAGTATCTGGGAGGACCAATCCCCAAAGAATTAGCCAGAGCCAGATTTTTCTACTTGCACGAAGGGGATAAAGTCAAGTGCTTCAGTTGCGGTGTGTCACTTCACCACTGGGAACCACAAGATTCGGCCTATCTAGAACATGCTCGTTGGTCACCGAATTGTCATTACTTACCCTTAGTGGGACCGAGACATTGAAGTAACTTACCATGTCGTTAAAGAAGAAACCAGATTGGTTAGGAGTTAAATGTTGGACATCATCGAGACCAGTATTTAAACTTCATTTCAAAAACGATATTGAATCATTACCTAAAGAACTGCAAGAGAAGATTTACAAGGAAGTTTGGCAGGGGCTTGCCAGAGTTAAATCTCAATGGGTAACTGTAGAACTTTTATTCCGAGAAATTCACAAGAGATAAGTGAAAAAAGTCAACCAGTGTGTTAGATTTCTCTGGGTCAAGGGTGCATTCATACTATTATATCGCTTTAGACCGTTTACATCAAAAGAGTTCAATGAGATTCTTGAACGTTACCCTGAATGGCAGTGGTCTGAAATTACTCACTATGTGGATTACTTTTGCTCTAGGAGAAGATTGTGAATTGTACGTTTTAAGTGATGATCTTGGTAATATAAGATTTTAGTCTTAGGGGATGTTTTCCTTCACGTCCGCGCTTTAAGTATAAGAACCCACAGTATTCGTCATTCAGACCGTGTGATCGACGAGAGAATCTAATCCGAAACCGGCTAAGCAATGAAATTATCTAAATTACACTAATAAATACTTACATAAAATATATATATATCAAATTTGGACCAATGGCGAAGACAAGGATTCGGTCTCCCTGAACTCTCCATTTATGAGAGGCGAGTGTGATCGACGAGGGAATCTAATCCGAATCTAGCCAAAAGTATTACAAAATAAATACACTCACAAAACAAGTACCAAATTCTGAACAATAGAAAAACTCATTTTATCAAAACTAGCCCACTGACTGATAAAACTCTACAAACAAATATCATTAAATTAAAAAACACCTAGTTCAAATACCAGGAAGAAATATACAGGGGGTGGGTGGTGGGAAAAACAAAACAAACCTTCTCCACTTCTCCTAACTTAATACTCACCTAACACCCTAACTAACAGCTCCAAAAGTCTATCTTCTACATAGGTGACAGCTAAGACAAAAACTAGGTATAACCATATAGTCCCAAAATAGAACGTATAAGGTGGTCGCAAGAATAGACCATCAGGGATCCCCCGTATTAAGACCCTAAACTTACACATATAAGGTAGTCAAAAAAACCCAACGACTATCGGGCCCGGCGGCACAATGCTGCAAATATAACAAATATATAGAATACCACCCCAAAAATTACTTGTATAAGGTAGTCAAAAAAACCCAGTGACTATAGGGCCAGCAGCACAAGGCTGCAACCAAAATTTACAACTAGATAATTAGGACCCAAAAACAATTACTCAGTAAGATGGAAAAAACACCAACTCCATCCAGGGCCAGCAGCACAAGGCTGCAAAACCAATCGACAAATACTGTCACCTAAAAGCTAACATCGACCTCAATAGACTCTATCTCTCTTAAAAACAGCACAGAGTTTTTATGATTCAAAATTCCAAAGACGGAAATTTAGAACAAAAATACCCTGGATCAGAAAAATCCTGCGACGGAGAGACATCAAAACACATACGTGCAGTGCACGCATCATAAATTAAAAATACGGACTAGATCGGGTCCAATCCCACTAGTCGCTAATCAATGCAAATGAATGACAGAGTGTGTGCTGGGTCCAATCCCACTCAAACAAAACATAGGCCTTACAATCAGATCGATGTGTACACAAAAGTACCTTGACCTGACGGCCCAATCAATTAGTGTTCTGTGAACACAGATATGCCTGGAGAAAGTGGCTCCATTCCTTCCTCCAAGGAGTAATCAGTTAGGTGCCTGTGGCATCATAAACCAGTGGTACATGCTCAATGCGAAGCGCACGCCACTATAATTCAACTCAACAACAACAACAATCGTTCAGACCATTCCACGGAATAAACAAAGAAGATGGAGGTGACAAAATTATTCAATCTATTAAGAGATATCTACTTTTGGATAATGGATGTTGAATATGTTGTAGGAAGAATAGAAAAGGAATGGAGTGATGGAAATAGGCAAGACTTGTTAACTATTCAAGTCAAAGGACTAAAGGTGGCCGGAGATCTCATCGCAGGGATGATAGAAGAAGAAGTCAACAAGTCAAGAGGATTTACTGACCCACCTTATGTCAGAGTGGGAAGTTTGAAGGAAGCACTGGACCATGTCATCCAAGTCGGGTGCTTCCTGGAAAAAGTATTGTATTGGATGGAGTGGCGATACGTAAAATGGGGGTTCGACCAGTTGACAAAAACGGAAGAAGTAATGAGGAAAGTGCTGACGGAAGAGGTAAAGAACATCAAAGAAAGGTGGTCTAAGGAAAGAAAAGAAGAAGAAAATAGAAAGAGAAAAGAAAGCTTTGAGAAACTCAACAATAACTGGATAAGAATACAGGAGAAATTCCGAGTGATAGGTCATCCTGACTGGATGCCTGAGTCAGAAATAAAGAAGAAGATGACAGGAATATTGGTAAAAGTTAGAAGATGGTTGAAGAAGTGGAAGAGTTAGAAGAAGAAGAAACCCAAAGGCCCTTTTCAGGGCCACTCATAGGTCTCGAAAAGATCTTGACTTTCATTGCCTACCCTTTTTTTTTTCTTTTTTTTTTGTTTTAAAAAAAATAAAAAATAGAGACCCCTCCCTGTTTCAATATTCGCCTGTTCCATTTCCATAGACCCATCAGGTCGGGACCTTATTAAAATAGGGTCCTGACCCTGTTCCATTTCCCCTTGATGCTCAACAGGCCCAAGATTTTTTTTTTTTTTTTTTTTGCCCATGTTAAATTCCCCTTGACGCTGTACAGTCCCACCCTGTTCAATTCCCCTTGACGCTAAACAGTCCCATATTCCCATGTTAAATTCCCCTTGACGCTATATCGTCCCAAGGGTTTCCATAATGTTAAATTTCCCATTGACGCTATATCGTCCCAGGGTGGTTTTTAATGGTAAGTCCCATTGACGCTATATCATCCCACTTCACTACTATTGAGTATATATTTATAAATCTGAAATGGTTAATTAAAAATAGTTATTAGTCAAATTAACAAGGATGCCAGTTACTAGCTTTGATACCCTGTTTTTTGTTAACTGAAAACATGTAGACTCAAGCCACATCTATAATGATAATTTCTGGCACTTTCAAGGCTGATATAGCCCTTTCATTAAAACCTGCAAACATTTTTGACAATTTTATCTGCACACATTGCTGTACATTTTATACACATCTGACTTGCCAGTATTTCTCCCAGCCATTGAGCTACCATTGGCAGAAGAGGTCTTTTTGCGAAAAATATTTCCAAATCAAATCCTGTTTGGTTACTTGTAAATCGACATGGAATAGCACAACCCTAGCACAAATATTACTATCCCTACTTCGTGGAGACATTGAGGCTATGACATTGTAGCTACTCAACCTTCTGTCCTATGACCATTTTTAATTTTGCGCTAGATATGGCTGTTACCAAATACCGGTGTCTAAACAGTACATAGGTGCTTTCTGGAAAGATTTGCATGCAGTAAGATTGCACATCAGATCCACAATATTTCCATCAATATCAACACAGATTGGAGGGGGGCCTTTGAAATTGTTTCTACATATTTAAACAGGTTTTCAATGAATTGTTGCTTTTTGTTTTTATTAGCAGGTATTTATACATTTATAAAATGAGTGTCCTGTATCACAATATGTATCAATCTTCCTGCAAAAAAGTTTCCCTTGTTTTTTTGCTCCCAAGTTACTCCCATTTTATTCTTGATAAAAGTAGCTACCCCTCCCCTTACATCTCCTTATAATCATTCACAATTATAACCCCATTTAATTTTTCCTCATATGAAGTTATTAGTTCTTTAGTCAACTTATTATGTGTTTCTTGTATGAAAATCATATCATAATTTGTCTTGTTGTTTAGTTTAATTATTTTTTCCCTATTTATTCAGTTTAAATTTGCTGAGGCTATATGGAAGTTTTTTATATCCATTTTCGCCTCTCCACCAGGTTGTTGCATTTTTGGTTATACATTAAGTATTATTAGTTTTAATTTAGAATTGAAATATCACCTAGGGGATCAAATAGTAATTTATTAGTCAACATGTAGACCCACTCCATGACCTTCTTGAATCTGTAACCCAGAAATTCCGATTAACTATGCATCTTTTAGAATCATACAATACATTATATAAAATATGGTAATGTATACCTTAAAACAATACTGCATTTTAATCCAAGTTTCCAATTTTGCAAGAAGTTGTCCCGCACATGCAAAATCATCTGCTACCCAATATGTAAACTTGTCGCCAGAACATAAATTCTCAAAAAATTCCCCAGCGTATAGTCTGTTTCTAAATTCTTTAGTAATTTTCCCCCATCAACAAGATGCAAACACATTGCATCCTATTTCATTGTTGTTTCTCTTCCACATAATAGCTTATTTTTTATAAAATGTTAAACTTTACTAATCTTTTTTCAAGATCACTTTAGTTTGCAAAAATATATCTTGTCATTTATTGGCATTCTACATTGAATTTTGTAAACTAGCTATAAACCTGACCTAATTACTCAACTTAACTGCTGACAGAAACAGTCTACAGTAAATGTATTTCATTTCTATAGCTCGATGGATAAACATTACGTCTTTTCAAAGCTGTGCACATAATAGGCCGACATATCACGAGTCAGGAAAACATGGGGGTGGTATCCCCTGTGTCCAAAATTAATATCATTTTAAATAGAATATTCTAGTGACAGTTGCCTCTTTTCAAATGGTAAGCATTGCTTTATTTTATTTTCGTCAATCTGTCAAATTCGGTATGCATTTTGCTTTAATATTTGAGATGGAAACCTTAGGTGCATAGAAATGTCAGACAGCATTGTACATCATGGATGGTGTCCAACATACTTTTATGATCAGAAAACAAAATCCCATTGTTTTAGTTATGGCCACTGATTTTAAAAATATTCATCCAAGCTAAATATAATAATAATAATAATGAGGACTTTGTATAGCGCCTAATCTTTAGAAGTTCTAAGCGCTTTGCAACTTTCGACAACATAAAAACATACACAATGATATGATTACAAAAACAAACACCATGAAATTAGAAAACATAAAAAACATGCTGAGAATATTTAAGGTAGTTAACATTATTAAGTTTTTAAGTTTGTTTTTGCAGTCAGAATAAGTAGTTTTGAGAGCACTCTTGAATGGGATCACTGAGTCTTTGTGTCTAAATTCAGTGGGCAATTCATTCCATGTTGCTGGGCCCTGGTATGCAAAAGAATGCTGTCCATATGACTTTGTTTTCATAGTGAGAATAATGAGTATATGATTGTCGGAAGAGGAGCGTAAGTATCTTGCTGGTGTGTACACATAGGTGAGGTCGGATAGGTATGTTGGACTAGAGTCTGTCAGAGAACAGATTTTGTGTTTGATTCTGCATCGAATGGATAGCCAGTGTTGGGTACAGAGCAGTGGGGAGGTGTGCTCTGATTGTGGTACTCTAAGTATGATCCAAGCAGCTATGTTTTGAACTTTTTGAAGTCTCTGCAGTAGATATTAAGATGAACCAGACAGAATTGAGTTTCCATAGTCCAGTCTTGAAAGTAGTAATGAACACACAAGTGTTTTAGTGGCATCAACTGAAAGATATCTGAGAATGGAGCTGATGCGTCTCAGCTCAAGATATGCAGCCTTGCATATGTTCATGACATGTTGGTGCAATGTGAGAGTACTGTCCAGAGTAACACCTAGGTTTTGTACTGATTGTGTGAATTTAATATTGATGTTGCTGATATTTATTGTGTGAGGTAAAGGATGTGAATGAGAAAGTCTTTGTGTTGTGATCAGAATGGCATCAGTTTTATCATCATTCATCTGCAGCTTTTTACAAGTCATCCATGATTTCACATCAGAAATGCACATCTCTACACCTTGGATGGTAGCATCAACTTCATTTGGGTGGATAGATTTGTATATTTGGGTGTCATCAGTGTACAATTGGTGAGACACTGGATGATGATCTGTGACACTTGAGAGCAGCTGAGTGTACAGAATGTAGAGAACAGGTCCAAGAACAGACCCCTTTGGAACACCACAACATAGATCAGCTGGGCTGGAGTGTAATCTATTTGCAGACACAATTTGTGTCCTGTGGCAAGGGCGATATGCAGATTGTACATTGCTAAAAAGACTGTTTGAATTCAGACAAGATACAAGCTGGGATCGAACAACCTTTTCTAAGATTTTTTTTATGAATTGGAGATTAGAAACCGGGCAGTAGTTCTTTAAATCGTTATGGTGTAGTGTTAGTTTCTTCAGCAGAGGTTTTACAATGGGAGTTTTGAAAAATGATGGAAATTATGCTGATGAGAGAGAGGTATTAATAACATCAGTTAGTGAAGGCAATACTGGATCTAAGCACTGAAGCAGCAGTAATGTTGGAATTGGATCAAGTTCACATGACTTTGGTGCACTCTAGGATTATTACTTAAGAATGCATTTATTGGTGGTGAGAGACTAAATACATGACTTGATACTTGTGTTTAGCATTAATTGGAAAGCTGAAGATTAGTAATCTTTTGACATACATATCTTAATTGTACCATTTAATTTGCAAAATTCAATGTAATTTGCATTGGTAAAATGTGTAGCACAAGAAAAGTCATTATGAATCAGAGATAAATCATATCTTTGCTTTGTCTGGAGCTTGACTAATTTATTGCACATTTCTGTACACTATTTTGTCTTTGATCCAGGATTATTCACTGCATTCGGATGCATTTCATGGTGAAAATTCACCAGCTGGATTTAAAAGTGGTGAATATTGCTAGCGATTGTTCTGCAAACCCTGTATGTCACAAGGCGTCAGTGTATTCAAGGACTCATACAGTATTTACAAATTCTCATTGATATTTCAGATGAAAATGAAGAACTGAAAAAAAGATGAAAATCTCAAGTGGAAACCTTTCTGGTCAGCCATCTCATCCAAAACCTCCTGAAATGGAGAGTATTTTGCAGACTTCAAGATTTCCTCTTATCCTGCTGGTATGTTTTATTTAGTTTATCTGGTCTTTTTTCATCAATTGCTTTTATACCATACCACAATTGGAAATTCCTTATCAAAAGTATGTATAAATTTCATCATTTTTCTGTCTGTTTAATAAGATGTGTTTAAGAGTACTTACTTACTCATGATGCTGTATATATGAGATTAGATGTTTTCTTAAAAAAGAATGCATTTTGTGATATATTGTATCACTGCCTTATATACAGTGGTCATTGCAACCAGTATGCATTTTGTTTACATGCCAAACAATTCAGTCAGATTTCTTTGTTTATTTTTTACTGCAATTAAGGACTAGTGATTATTTTTATACATTTAGCTGCATCCAGAAGGACAACACCATCACCATCCCCATCCACTCTGGAGTGGAGAATATAAAGATTTATCTCTGCCAGTTCCTCTGCAAGTAGTAAGTATTGAGGATGGAAATAAATGTACATTATAGAATAATGAAACAAATACTACAGGTGTTGACTTTTATATAATCTCTTATTTCATTTACAGCTCACTAAGTACGAGTAAGTCAATTATACACTGTATTCATAAATTTAATTCTCATCTAAGGTAGTAGAACTGTTTTATGTGTGACAAAATGTTGGGTAATTTGTGGCAGTACACTAAAAACACATTTTGTAGCATTTAAAAATGCTTATGTTCAGTGCACGTGAAACTCATTGGTTTGTTGTCACTTCAGTTGATAATAGTTTTGTCATCTTGTAGACATTTTGAATGTTAGTGTTCAATGCTAAGGTCATATACATTGAGTCAACATCAACATTTGTTTGGAAAATGGAAGATTATGACATGAAAGCACAAGCTCTTGTAGCTTAGATACTGTTATTTCAGAACATTGTGAGATGTTAATTAATTAAATTATAGGTCATAAAACATACTGTTCAAGACTTATTTGTGCAAATAAACAATGAATTGTTTTTCATTGATGTGTCGACTGTTCATCATTCCATTGGTTTTTTTTATTTTCCTTTCTTATGTATACCATTGTTTTCTGTAAGTCAGACGCCTAAACCATCTACATTGAATGCAGACTTTACAGACACCAGCAGTGAAACAACATATCCAGGGAATAAAAACATAAAGGATTATAGGGAAAAGTTTTATTTATTTTCAAATAAACTGTACAAAAACCATGTATTTCATTCCATAAATATTTTTCATTGTTAAACCCATGTTCACTGTACAGATCTTTATAAGGAGTTTATAATAATGATCTTGATCTTTCAAAACTAATTTCATCACAAATCTCTTACAGATTTCCAGTTCAATTTACTTATGAAACTGGACACAAATGTTGAGAATTTGTTGGAGCAGCTGGCCCTCCAAGTTCAAACACAAGGCCCATACACAGAATATAGAGAAGAAATTCTTGAAATGCCATGTGATTCAGTGGAGGAACTAGAGGGCCTTTGCCAGAGGTTGGAGGAGAATCCCAAACTCTCCAAGAAGATGGTAAATTGGGGCCTTATTTGCTATTTAAAAAAACTGTTATAACCTTTATTTGCTGTTGTGAACCTCAATATGCATTATGCATGTTCTGCGGTGCCTGTATAATTATTTTTGGGGGTGGGGTGAACATGTAGTGGTCAGCTGTTTTGTCTTATGGATGTAGGCCAAAACATGTTTAGAGATGAACATGCAACAGGTATTTTACTACATGCACTATTACATATTATGTGGCTATTTTAATTCAATCCTTGAGTGAATGTCATTTATGAAGTTAATAGATTCACGGTGGTTAATTTGGTTTATAATTGCTGTTGGTACATTGTGTTGCATAGTTAATGTTATCAAATTTTTTTCAAGTTAGAGAAAATAAATTTGCTTGCAAAACCATGGCAAAAAATAACCATATACAAGCATATTTTGTCACATCGATCATGAAATACTACTAATAATAATAATATCGAAATCAAAAAATAGTAATATTATTATTATTATTATTTTCAGATATGCTACTTGAGCTCCCTTGGCAGGTTTACAATTGGGGATAGTGTCTGCAGGATGATGAAAAAGCTTGGAACAAAAAGACTGGCCAGAGTATAGTCCAAAGGGACGTAAAGGGAAAAAAGCATTTCAAGAGCTTGTGATATGTCAGGTTTTGATAAGTAAGTATGGCTTGATTTAAATTGTGTTTTTCATGTGACTTGCCAGAGATTTTTAAATGAATTGATAAAGTAACTTGAGACCACATTTCAAAGTACATGTTTTAAAAATATTCCATTGATTATTGCTGGCATTTAGAAAAATGCAATGCATCCATTGTTGTGAAACTTATTTTAAAACATTATATTACTCTTGCAGAAGCCTGCTTGAAAAATAATGGCAAAGCAAAGGCAAATGGAATGGAAGAGGCCATATCAGAGACCCTCCAATATGCACCCAACCAATGCAGAATGATAAAAAACAAGGTAATCCAAATGACTCTTATTTCATCAATATTGGATTCAATTTCGTCTTTTAAAGCATAGTATTTGCAAAGCAGATGCATTTCTAAACTGATAACAAAATCAGCTTATCCTATTGCCCAGGACTATCAGAGCTAGAGTACAGCTAACTACATTATACATACATCTTGTCTGATCGGACAAGTTGGTCCATTTGGAATTTTTATTCACATGAAATATTTGGACAAAATAAATTCATCTTTGCGCAAATTGATTGCACTATCCACTTGCCAGAAATGACAAGTGCAAAGTTATCTTGTATCATGGCTTAACGATATTAAGGGAAGCACAAGTGCAGTGAAGAAAATTTCATACATTTTTATAATGCTGATTAACATGACTTCTGCATATATAAGTAGTGCTGAGATGATATGACTTTATTTAAGCATTACAGTTTTGTTTTAATTTGCAGGTGCCTGAGCAGAAGAAGTAATAGATAAACTTTACAGTGGAGTTGGAGACTGATTCTGATTCATAATCTTAATTAAATCTAGAAAATAAACATTAAAGTCATATTAAAATATCTGTTGTATTGTTTCCTTCTTTCATTTTTCTCTTAAAAACAAATGTCTGAACCTTTAGTCTGTAAATTCAGTGGATTCCTTATCAGCCCATCTACTTTTACCTTACACCATGCTACTTTAAAAAAAAATGAATTATCCCCATTGGGGTAGGTCTTCCCAACCCCTCACCCTACTTTGTCAACTCACCTGCCACATTTAAATCTAATGGAAGGCCCTGCTGTAAAGCCTGTTAGTAAAACTACCCAACAAGAGGATTTCATACATTTGCAACTCCTGGATGGATGGTAATGTTTTCATTTTTGTAATGTAGATTTGGACATTCTTGCCACCAGTATGGAATATGTGTTTCAGAAACACAAGCAGCTTTCATCAGATTTGCATATAGGTTTTATATGTTGTGAGTATGTTGTAGGAAGTTTGTTTTAATAACATTATACAGCATTCCAGCAAGTTCACCAAATCACATTGCCACAACGTTATATGATGTTGCCACAATCTTATGGCAATGTTATTTCAACATGTAACTGTTAGCTCTGTTACACCTCTCCATGATGATGACACCGACAGCCTGGAAGAGGACCCCTCCCACAGACTATTATGAAAGCAAGTTCAATTACAAATTTTATTAAATCTCTCTAGGTCTTCATTGCTTTCATGGCCAAATACATGGAAATGGAGGAAAATGAGGGAAGATCATATGATCTGAAGCCAGTGGAAATGGCAGAAAAGTGTCTGTATTGTTCACCAACTACACCTTGTTCTTACAAAATGTGGCTGTTACACATTCCCATGATGATGTCACTGACAGCCATCAGTGAGGAATGCCCCAACAAGCATAATACAAATTGCTTCTATTGTAATTGTTACAATTCCATTCTGACGGCTCCGATGTCCTAGTGGTTATAGAATCCGCATCAGAAGCGGGAGGTCATGGGTTCAAACCCCGGCCAAGTCATACCAAAGACTTACAAAAATGGTATTAACAGCTGCCTCGCTAGACGCTCAGCATTAAGAGGTTAGTGTTAGGACTGATCGGCCTGGTGTCAGGATAATGTGACTGGATGCAACATCACACTACATGTTTGCAGCATGATGCCCCAGTGCTATACATCACTATAAACTGCCACACTGCAGACATCGTAGCAATATGACTGAAAAATTATTCAAGCTACGTTAAAAATCCAATCACACACACACAATTCCATTCTACGATCCAGAACCGACACTAATTCCATACTACAGTTCTTGCATTTCAATCCAATTTTGCTTTTGAAATGTAGTGCCACTCGATTCATAATGAACCCATTCATTTCAAACACTCACAAATACTTACTATTCCTGTCTACAACTGAAAAATATCTATATAAAAAAATGTGTAACTGTGTTTTATGCAACGCATGGACATGCACAAAAACTTGCACCTGAAGCTTGAATAAAACCCCGACTTTGGATAAGACTTTACCCATCGATTACTCCAGCTTGGGTAAATTCCGACCATGGCGATTTATTATATATCCATTGACTGCTCCAGCTTGAAGGCAAAATCCAAACACATCCCTAAAAAGATAACAAGTATAACTGCTCTTTACCTTCTGTAAATGCCACTTGAGCTTCCTGATGCTGTTGTATCTGCCATTTGACAGAATCACAAACGTGGATATATTTCTTAATTGCCTCTAGTTGTTGAGCTAGTTTAGGTGTATGAAATTCCATAGTGCAGACTCACTTATTATTAATATTACAACAGTGATTTAATTACACATCACCTGTCAGCACACCAATGATAAGTCAGTTATTTTATAACACATCAACAAGCTTGCCCCTTGCACCCCCCCCTTCCCCATTTTATTTGGGCACCTGTGGACATGAATCTGCAAGGCTCAAATTGTCATTTTTAATATAAGATCTCAACATTTTTAAGGCCTTAATTTTAAAGACTGATCCTTAAAAACCCCAAAAGGTCAGTTCATCCCAACCCGTCTGGTGGATACAAGGCTCAGATCGGCATTTTACGAGGTTTGTTTACCCCTGTCCCTGCTGGTTAGAAGTACATAATAAATACAAAGTAGAACCTTGGTATGCATTTTCTTTGGCCATGTTTCTCATTTCCTCACACTTGTTTTGAAATCCTTATGTTATCAACTGGGTCACCAGCCTTCGTTTAGAGTAACAGCAAGTACATATATATTTAGGTCAAAGGAAACACAATAAAAATGTTTGATTTAACAATGACATTTGCCTCAGGTCTGTGATCCTGAAGTGAATATTAACTGTCCATTTATTTTCTTGGCTTTTCTTTACTAGGAAATTGATAATAGAGATTTCTGCGATGGTGAAGGCAATGTAAAAATTGGTTACTATAACATACTTTTTATGCCATGTTTGAAAAAGTAAATCCAATGGAAAGGTTATAGTCTGAAAATCTTCATTAAATTAAGTTAATATGGGGAAAAAACTTTAAGAATTCATAAATATTTTTCAGTGCTGAATAAAGATATAACATAACACTTTCTGCTGTGATTTTAATAGTTTCTGGCAGCATGAAAAATTTCTAGAACTATAATGTATAAATGTTCTCAAAAGATTATGTTAATATGGGGGAAAAATCTGTTATGAAATAAACAGACAAGATCTTGTATGAATTCATGTTATCTTTAAATATGATATTTGTGTGAAAATATCTGGAAGAAAAAACAAGATGGTGCCACTCACACATACAATGTGGTTGCCACAGTGGCCATATTAAGAAACTTTTTATCACTACTTCTGAATGGATAATTGTGTCAGTGTGTCAACATGTGTACAAAATACTTATGTTGATGTCTAGCAGGTCCTGAATGAGAATTATGGTGCTGTACAGACATCCTATAAGGCCAGCAATGTGGCCATCCTGAAAATCTTGTTATCACTACTTCTCCTGAATGAATCGTCATATCAGTGAAAGACTTCTTATGTCTAGTTGGACGTAAATGAAAATAGTGCCAATCTAACCTCCAATATGGCTGTTTTAATGGGCATCTGGAAAACCCTTTCCTTGCTACTTCTCCTAGATGGCTGGTCATTTTGACATTGTGCTTTCACTAGATGACCTATTTGATGTCTAGTTGGCCGTAAATGGAGCTATGCATATGGTTTTGATGTCTAGTTGGTGCTAAATGTGGTTTTTGCTCATAGACTTCTAATGGTATTATAGTTGGTTCCTTAATGAAACTGCTGTACAAAATTAAAAGGCCTTCTCGCTTTCTACCAAGTTTGGATACAATTATCTTCACCAGCTAGGACTTCTTGATCCTCTTTTTTATACATCAACCCTTCGCATATGTAGTTAGCTAAAACAGTATTTTGAACAATTAATTGCCCTCTTGCAAATAAAATCCCAATTGCATGCTTTTACCAATGTGAGAGCTTCTTACATAAGTAGCTAAGTATTCAGTAACTGAATTTCCACATCCACATGCATCAACTCAGAATTAAAAGTTGCAAAACATATACAAATTGGAAAATCTTGAGACATGTGTCACTTTGCATGATGGGTGTTATGATTTAAATGCAACAAGGATTTTGAATTAGGGTTAATTTCTTTAAGCTGTATTCAATCATGGGGCCCTTGGTTATAGAATGGTCTAGGCATACACATCACTCAAACTAATCAACTCTCTCTAGTCCAACCAATGTGTATATATGAGAAAGCTTGTCAGTAGCGTTATGTGTGTTGATTTCCTCCAATAAATATGCTGGCTGCCATGTAAAGCCTATTATGTCCTGAAAAATGGTGTTAAGCTCCATACAAGCAAGCTAAACAATCAATGATGTAATGGAACAGTAGACACCATTTTAGCTAAATATGCCAAGAATTGATTTAGAGACTTGGTTAGTGACGATGACTTAAAATTGGCAAGAGATTAAAAAGATTAAAGAAAAGACCTTTCATGGCACTGTGATATAACAAATGAGGAAAAACAAAAGTTTATTGTATCTGAACCTTTTGCTTTTTCACAGTTTCAATTTAAGTCATAACGCCCCTTATTTTGCCTTACCAAACATATAGCAAGTTATTACCTTAAGCCCTAACACTGATAATGCCTCACAAGTAAGCAGTCTTTTATGCAGTCTCGGGTCTGAGTATATGTCTAGCAATACTTATGTCCAGTTTGTTTATAAAATTCTTTCTTACATGGTACAGTTTTCAGAGAGACACGATAAATTCAACAAGTGTGGTAATGAAGGGACAGGCATTCTTTATTTATGCACACATCCCAAAGGGACATTGCTATGTTTGAATCAACACTGAACTGAAGAATGGAGCATCAGCTGCATCAATTAAAATATTGTGGCCCACACAAAATACTGCAAGGACTGTGAACGATTTATGAGTGCAATGGGCATGAATTACTGTAGCAGACTGGAGGAAGTAATCCGAATTTATTAATATCTTGAAGCTAAATATAGTAAAGTTTTCATCTATAATCTGTGGAATCGTTTTTGCACACAGTTTGCAGGATTTGTCTTTGGGTCATTGTTTTTCTTTTTCTTCATCTTTCTAGCTTATGGTATCTTGATAAGTCTTATGGTGCCGTACAACTGCACTTGATGATTACCATAGCCAGTGACATTGTATCAAATCTTCTGGGATCAGATGATTCAATGTAAATTCCACATAACCTATCACCATCCGACTTAGTAAGATATTTTGCCTAAATAATAATAAAAACAATCTGGTCTGATGTAGTGATAGTGTTCTGAATGACCATAATATATTCTCTGTATCTACCCTAGAAAATTCTGAGTGGATCGCTGTTTGGTTTTAATAAACCAAAGTAATCCAATGAAAGGCACTTTACAGACACAAGTGTCTGTTTCCTGTATGCAGTGATTAAATGATAGCATTATGTCTTTAGTTTTTAAAACTGATGATACATATGATCACCTTCAATATGCAATATATAGTTATATTAATTAACGAGTGAGCAATATTTGAATTTCAAAGATAAAGTGTATGCCATGATCACTTTAGTAGGATGATTTGTCAAGTGAGGTGATCTTTTCTGTTAGAATAAATATTGTTAACTAAACTATTTTCGCAAGTTATGACATAAGAATGATTCAAAGAAAGAAAATTTATTAAACTGAACATATAAAATGTAAGACTGCAACAGAGTCTAGATGAACTATTTCTTCAGAGACATAATCCAGACTCTGTGGCAGCAAAATTATCAAATAGGACACAACTAAGAGACAATCACATTTTCAGTCACAATGGCTTGACAATTATCAATGGCTTGAATTCATTGACTATGAAGGCAAAGTGATTTGTAGTTACAACAAAAACGTTCCCAAACTGTCACAGATTTTAAATTCTACCAGTGGACTTGTAAGTGTAACTGACAAATTCAGGATTTAATCAAGCAAGTCTCATGATAGTTTTATACGTAATAAAGCAAAATGTAGCACAGTATATTCATGACACTTAGGCCAGCATGTACAAAATATTCCTCAAGTTACAGTTGCTAGCACTCCACTAAGAAATGTCATTTTATAATAAATAAAAATGTAATGGAAAAAAATCGATAAAGTGATTGCACTCTTTAACATAGCCTACTACCTAACTCAATAATGAAAATGATTTGGTTCATTATATCTTTGTGTTTTATGAAATAAATGCATACATCTGATTGAATTTTAGGCAAGAGACAACTTTTGGGTTAAGTTAAAATGTATGTGGAACAAATGCATTTTCTAAAACCACTTGTATCAGTGTGCATTGTGACTTTTCTTTAAGATAACTCTAAATGGAACTGGGTATATATCATTTTCTTCAACTGCACACTGTTGTCTTCCATTTGATTTGATGACTTACAGCTATACTGTCTACACAGTAGGCCTCAGCATCAGGAAGAATTCTGTATACTTCAGTTACAGCTGAAATAAGTTTTGCATTAGCACCTGAATCAGACAAAAAAGGTTGTGTTCTGGTGTGTGAATAGAAATGGCTAAAACTAATATAGACAAAAGCCATAAGAGTACACAAGTTACATATGAAAACCACCAATTCGCTTGCATGTGTGGCATACAAGTTCAATGATTTGCTTCATGTTTATTTGTGTACACACATTATTCAACTCATAAGATATTTTAAGAGCTATTTCTCTATTGTATGCATAATTCATTTACAAATATGATTAGTGGGCCACACCGAAGGCTATACTATTAGTTCACTTGGCAATATGGTAACGTCAGCTGAAAAGCATAATCGTCCATTAAAAGAGCATTATGATATGAAAATTAGGCATTTAGAACATATAGATTTTTCTTTTCCAAATGGAGTCCAAGTAATTATTGCCCAATCCAGGTATAATTTTGTACACAAGTAAAGAACAAAATAAGATAAATCTTCATTTATTTGCAATTGATAATACACTTCTTAATGAATATACACTTTTACATTTATTTTGTATCACTTGAATAAACAATATTTCTTTCAGTTCATTTTAAACTTTTATTTTATATCACTTGAGTAAACAGTATCTCTTTCGTTTCATTTAACACTTAGAAACAGGTTCTTCCAGTTACAATAATCAACTTTGGAAACAATAAACAAACTGGAACTTTTGACCTAATTATGTTACATTTACTAGGGTTAAAACAATAAATTCCCTAACATAATAAATTAACAGTTCCAGTTAATCAAACACAAAATCATCTTTTATACAGGGTGTGAACTGTTAATATTTACAGGTTAAAGCCTATAGTTTCCAAATCGATTGAAGCTTACATGTTGCAGTTGTTGGCACATATCTATTTCCAGCATGGTTTGCATACATTCCACCTTTAATAATTTTGTTACTTCCCCCCCACCCCACCCCAATCAGTAACAAGTATCAAAAATCAGGATCATTCTAAGGCAAAGTTTGTAACTTGTGTACCACAGTCATCAGAGAGACAAAGATGCAAAACTTTATGATGCCTGTCAAAGGAAGAAAACACTTTGTTGTTTTCCCCAAGTTTTGAACAAGTTAACTTGAATTCTCAGACCATCAATTGCTACAGCCCCACTAATTACAATTGTTAGGGAATAATGAGAACTCACCTTCAGTTATCTGTGTATATATATAATTTTAATAACCAAGAATACCGCATGCCTAGGAACATTATAGCATTCAATGGTAAAATCAGAACTGACATGAGAGAATTAAACAAGCATAGTACATGACATAATATATCCATAAACTATTGACTGGAAAAATACTACAGAAAATACTACAGAACACCATTTCTGCTGGCAGTAAGATGTTGAACCTATATGTCATAAATATCAGGTTGGACATCTAGGACCAGTAATATTCATAATGGGTAGTAATCCCCCCGCCCCGCCCCCCCACCCCCAATTGAGAAGGGCCTGATTTGTAATCTAAGCCACCCAACCTATCATAGTCTTTATAGTACTTGAAACAAATATTGAGTAATAGTAAAACAAACTCTGAAAGTTATTAAAACCAATTTGTTATATTTCCATAACTCTGCTTAGTTAACAGTGCAAGCAGACTTAAACATATCAGTGTATGACAGTTAAATTGAGCTATAGCATCGATTAACAGAAGCTACGAATTCATCAACAAGCAGTGAACAATCATCTTCACAATAAATGTCAAACATTAGCATCCATAAGCTGTCAAGACAAGTTGTTACACTGGATATATAATCATCCATTTATTTCAAACAAGCTGTGAAAAACGAACCTCACGTCCGCTATATGTACGCTGGCCATTGCAAAGGATGCTTTAATAGATTAATGTTTATCGTCGTGTCTTGACAACCATTTTGCGCGCGCACACCGGAAAGTCATGCTATATATTTGTTACTTGTGAACGTATTTGTGGGCAGTACGCTATATATTGTTCCCGTGGGCGTATTCGCGGGCAGAATGCTATATGTTTGTTCCTCGTGAACGTATTTTTGGGCAGTTACTTTGTCAACTTCAACCTAAAGGTCAAAACTGCCCATGAAATTTATATATCTGCCCACGAACCGAAAACGTGAATAGGACTATAACATAAGTATATATACTTATTTTCAACATATACATAATTACTATGTAAGAAATACAACCTATGTATATATATTTTGATTTGAAATGTAAACTATATCACGTCCTTCCCGTAAACCCACTTTCGGGATGACTGCCCACAACGCACCTAAAACGTGTATATATGTATTTGTTTTATGTACCTTTTCAAAAAAGAGCATTTAATTAAGTTCTACTGTAATGTAACATTGTCTGATGAATTTGACATGGTCTATAATTGAATTTATTTCTACTTAACCTGACTGACTTTTTTATTTTACTTTATGTAAATAACTAGTGCATGGCTAAATTATTCTCTATGAGTATGGGCTTAATAACTGGATCTTTGTTAATAGAAGAAGTAAATATATTGATATATGTTAGGGTTTTTGACTTTTCTAAGTGAATTTTACAGGTTATGGTTTTGATTTTGGAAACATTGATCATTCTAACAGTTATTTTCCATTAGATAATTGTTTTTAATGAAAATGCTAATTGTGACCTGTGTTCAAGTTGAATACTACATAATCTTGTAATTGTGAGGACTTCGTCATTTGTCCTTTAACATCTAGCACTATCAAGTTGTATAGTATATGTTGTGACCAGTAGTTTTAAGCTGCAATATTTTTTGTTCAAGTTATTGAAATCAAATGATTATTTTCGCTGGAAATAAATAGTGCTCTGATTTAATTCTTAGATAGAGACTTTCACTGGAATTTATACTGAATTTAAACCTGGAATTATATTACTGTGATACAACGAAAGGCTATTCACACATCAGCACTGTAATACCTACCACAGACATGCCATCTACTTCAGTTTAAAGATTTCGTCAGAACTTTTACTGAATTATATATATATATATATATATATATATATATATATATATATATATATATATATATATATATATATATATATATATATATGCAATAAATTGACAAAGAAAAGTGCGAAACTTATATCTAGCTATCCTGAGCGCTTTCGACTCTAATGAGTCTTTTTCAAAGGCAAATGCAAAATAAGAACAAGACAAACAAATAAAAAAGAAAAACTGTTATGTTTGCGAAACTTTACAGGGGTGTTTTTACATGAATTCAACCTTTTAAATATCTTATGTATCCACTAGTTCAGCTTGTTGATACTGGGCAATATTTGTAGACATTAACGAGCCATAACGACATCTATTATCGTATGTACATTTATGTAAGCGCAGATTCTATCCCGGATATTTCATTGATATAGCAGTCATAGGCTATTAAGCAAATTTAGGGAATATTTTAAAAGAAAACGTGTCGGCTGCAAAAATAATTGTATTTGTGCATGGTTTTCTTTTTCAAGTCTTCTTGGTTTAAACCGCGTGGTTTCAATGTTTTAAGTCGGCGTATCCATTAAGATTCATGTTCTTTCCTGGTTTGGGACTCCAGTTGGGGTTGTGAAAAATAGCAATAAGTGTTATATCACTGAAAGTGTGTCCAGGGGAGGAGAAGTGTTCTGCGACCGGGCTTCTGTACAGCTTCTTTGTTATCCAATCAGATCTGAGGAATTTGATCCTTTTGTGAAACTTTTCAGTTTTTCCGACATACTGAAGGCTACACATCTTACATGTGATGAGATAAATGATATTCTCTGTTTTGCACGTTTTGTTTGGACCACGTATGCTTAATATTTTTCTACTCACTGTGCCAGACAATGTCCTTGTCTTTATCATATGCTGACAGGTTTCCCACCTTTTATCGCCACAGTGGCCAGATTGAATAGGGTGGTCTTGATTAGTGATTGGCGTTAGCTTTTCCCCCTGACTAGGATGTCCTTGAGGTTTTTTGTCTCCGATAGGCGACTGTAGGTTTGTTGGGGAGGATTAACTTTAGTACGTCTGACGATAACACCATGGACAAATGTTTCTCAATGGTTTTACATAATTTGGGGTTATCTGGATGGTAGTTCAGGATAAATGGTATCCTATCAGCCTTTTCCTTCCTTCCATATTTAAGTATGTCATCGCGATTTGTTTGCTTAGCCCTTTTGATTGCTTCCGTAATCTGGTCTATGTCGTAGCCTCGGTAAATTAAATGTGTAGATAGCTCTTCAGACCTTTTTAAGACTGTTTCATCGTCAGAGCAAATTATGTGTATCCTCAGTGTCTTGCTGTATGGGATGTTCCTAATGCAGAGTTTTAAATGACAGCTGCTTGGTAGGAGATAGTGGTGTTTGTTGGTTGGCCTGGAGTAGATGTCTGAGGAGTTTGGTTTCTACAAGTATGGTTGTTGTGTCCAGGAAGACGTGGTTTGAGTTGGAGATTTCTGCCGTGAATGTTGTTGAGGGATGGAATTCGTTTTCCTTTGATATGAAATCATCAAAACTTTCTCTTCCATGTTGCCACTTCATTTCTATGTCATCGATAAAACGTACCCACTGGTATGATGTAAGATCAATCGATGCTAAAAGTTGAGCTACCAGTTTTCCTATAAAAGCTATTAACATACGAAGGAACCATTTTGTACCCATTGCGGTTCAATTAATTAGGAGGTAGTTTTCTTCATTAAATTCAAAGTTATTAAGTGTTAGGAGAAGCTTTAGGAGTTGGACTAGGAAGTGTGTAAGTGGATTGTCTACAGTTCTAATTTTCCATTTTAATACTCTGCACGCCCGTATCCCTTCGGTGTGCGGTATGTCATTATACAAAGATGTGACGTCTAAGGAAACAAGAAATGTATATAGCGGTAATGGTTCGCTTGCTTTGCTTTTTATGAGGCAATATGTCCTGTCCTGAAGATATTATGGCACTTTGTGGACTTGTAGTCTTATACAATCATCCAAATATTATGATACCCTGAGTGGTTTTCTAGGCTTAAGTAGTTTCTAGTTTGCTGGTCTATGTGCCCGATTTGGTAAGCCTCGTTAATAATATTAGTGATGGTTTTGGCATATTCCAGTTTTGCATCAGGGTCTAGTTTTTGGTAGAACCTACTGTCATTTAGCTGTCTACTTGCTTCACTGATGTAGTCTTCCCTATTCATAATGACCACAGCGCAACACTTATATGCAGGCTTAATTATGATATCAGATCTGCTTTTCAGTGAGTGTAGGGATTCTGTATCTCCATTTGTGTAATCAGAGTATCTGTTAGTACGTTTGATGTGTCTGGAAGTATCATTTTCATCTGAGTTGATAAATGCTTCTAGATTTGGAATTAAACTAATTACTTTTCTTTCTGAATATGGGTTTGTCGCAGCTTATATTTTCCTCTGATTTATTTATTGGCTTCAAGGCGAAATGGGCCTTGAGTCTTAATCGCCGGCTAAACTCTTCGGTCTCCTTTTTCAGCTTCCCTCTGAAATATGTCTTTGGATGCGGATAGAAACTCAAACTCATCGATACAGGTTTTTTTTTTTCTGCCTCCGTAAGTTCTAACTTAGATGTACAAGCCACTAAGTTAGTAACAGCTTAATTAGTTTTTTATATAGAGTGCTTACCATTCTTCCTTTAACGGCGATTTTTCTTCTTGCGTTTGTTATTTGAAGACATTTCGTCAACTGATGTTTCTTCGCAACAGTGATTTGTTTGTAGATGATGGCTCTAAGTTTTCTTTCTCTGGCTTTGTATAGTTTTGCAGAAACTCGTTTTGTGATCCTTTTTTAATTTATAGTAAAACGTTTGCAATTGTTCCTCTGTGGAAACTGAATTTAGCTGCTTTTTTAATGATTCGATGGTTGCTGATTGTACTAAATATTGCTGATTTATGTTTTCCCCAAGTAGGGTCGTGAGTCTCTTGGATGCATCGTGGGTTAGTTTATTTCATCTTCTGTTGAATCTGGTTGATCTCTTGCCAATACTTTGCAGCTTGAGAGGAATCTGAAGATCTTTAGTGACTGTTTGTTTCGAGGAAATGGCAACGAACAGTTCATTAGAGTCGAAAGCGTACAGGCTAAATATATACTCGTTTCGCACTGTTCGTTGTCAGTTTAATGCATTTGTTTTAATCAATCCCTGCCACACGTGATCCCTTGCTGGATCCAGTGCACTGGAAAAGATTGATAGTCGCCATACGATTTGTAATCTATATATATATATATATATATATATATATATATATATATATATATATATATATATATATATATATACACATAAATATATATATATATATATATATATATATATATATATATATATATATATATACACATAAATATATACATATATATACATATATATATATATACATAGATATATACATATGTATATATATATGTATGTATATATATATGTATGTATATATATATATATGTATATATATATGTATATATCTATGTATATCTATGTATATATATACATATACCATTGCATCAGATTAATTGTCTTCAGGAAACTGACTATCATTCTTTACTCAATAAATACAGATACCAGATAGCATTTTAGTTCGTTCCATTCTTTCTGGTTAATATTCTTCATAAACGATTCATATTTGAAATAATGCTTTCAAATGGAATGATGTACTATTGTAATATACATGTATTCATAATAGGGTCAGAATGTAAAAGACAAATTTAAAATTAACTATTACGTCTGAACTGTCATCTATTTATAGATTCGAGTGAGTTAATGTTAGTTTCGCTGTCGTAAATTTGTTCTACAGGCAAAATGTTGCATGAAATATATACATTTACATTACCATTTTCAAATACTCAGAAAAAAATGGTTATTCTCATTCTAACACACTTTGGAAACATATCTCAAACAAAAGCATACTAAAAATATAATTGTTTTTCGCACAATATAGCAGAGAGGATCACGACGTCATAGTATCATTGAAAGTTGCAAACAGTTTGTTTTAAACCTTATAGTGGCGCAAAATGTAACAAACAACCAATCTGAAATAGCCTTACTTTCTTTTGAATTTTAGTATTCTGTATCAATGACAACATATTTACTTAATAATTGGTCTTACATGAATTTACCAATTTGTGTAATTTTGATAATAACATTTAAACTATTAGCACTATTTATGCTAAAAACAATATTACTAAATAAATCATATCAGAAAGAGTTGGTACTATTGTGGAAAAACAGTTTAAAGGCGCTTTTAATGCCAATGGTAGGAAATATATAAACACATTTTCTCAAATCATAATTTCATGTTGTCTGATTTACATTTATATTTTTTTTAAAGGTTTTCACAGGATAACAGACGGGCAAAGTAAAGGCAATTCACGCGATTTTACCTGGATAGATGGAAAACGTTTAGTATATTCTGCATGGTTAGATATTTTCCCAATAAAATTACATTGCGTTTTAAAAGTTTTCTCTTGAAAATACGTTCATTATGTGTTACTATGAACTAGAAAACTTTTCATAAGGCTTTAAAAGCAATCACAATATATGTAAATCTTTGCCTTATATATATATATATATATATATATATATATATATATATATATATATATATATATATATATATATATATATATATACTCAGGCATATCTTTGTTAGGCTCATAGCTAATTTATTTATGACTTGTACAAGCAATCAATGTGTAATTGCAAGCAGAATGATCAATGAATGGTGGAGAATGTCATCTTTTGTAACGTTTGAGCGTGGAGCAATACATGAAAATAATATATGTTGCGGCTGGCATACAATTCATGAGCGTCATCTAATCATTAATAAATGTGCAAATTTGCACTTGACCCAGTATCTTTACTTCTCATATATGATTTCACTCGTGGCTATACACGAATTATCACTTTTTTGTTGTGAGTTATTTTTATATTTACTAAAGTAAAACAACAAAGTTAACTAAATATATGAGAACACATTCAACGAAGTCGGAAATAACATAGATGTATTTAGACAAGAGATGAATGATATTATGTATACTATGAATATAATTCATAGATATCTGATCTTACAAATTTTATACAGGGGTGACGGATTCCCAAACAGGTTACCAAGGTGGGACTGTGCAATATTAAATGGAGAAAACTTTGATGAGAGTGCTCATATAGAGAACACATTATGCACTACACGTGTGACAGAGATATTTATTTGTGAAATCAATTCATCAAATGCCAGTGCAGGTCAGTACACAGACTAATGTATTTAAATCTTGAAAATATTTCAGTTTATCTTTGTGCACAAATATTCAACAATATAGTTTACACTAAAGTTTCTTGTTTTCAATACAAATACAAATTTGGAAATTTTCATTCTATTTTATTGTCTGATTTATATGTTTGCACTTAGAATAAAGTACGTGTATAAGTTGACTAACAATGGTTATTTCGAAACAAAAACGGTTATCTCAACACACATGAAATCATCTAGTAAAAGGTGAAAAATGAACTTTGCGTGCATTGAATTCACCATCTTTACAGCACATATAAGTGCAGCCACACACAGTATTCTTTAAAGGGTTGTATGTATGACGCCCACTATTATTATATTGTGAACGTTATTACGTTTATTAAGAAAACATTTGCATGAAAATTAACTTTCTCCTGTAACTGAATATGTTCTGTTTGAAAACGGTTTTCACCCTAATAGTTCCGTAAAAAACCACAACTATTACATGACAATCTTTGCAAGGAACATATGATCATATTTTATATAACTATATCCTGTAGTATTAGAAAATGTTATGCTGGAATAAACTGAAAGAAGTATGTAATAATAAGTATCCACCTTAAATAACCATACAATGTTTCTTTAAAAAATCATTTCTCTTTGAAATTTAGGGCTGCCAGAACAATTAAATCAGCATGTTTATCCTGGCGACGATAGAAGCATGAATTTATCACATCTATGGAAATGTAAATCCGGAGAATATATTTTTCTGATTTACCATTGTAATGGAATTTCTAATTGCTTTGATGCAAGTGATGAGCAGGATTGCATTAACACAGGTATAATATACAAATATGTGCATATTATATTTCTCGCTTACGATTATTAGACCAGGCCACGTTGTACCTTAAAAGCTTATACACTAATATCTTTTCTTTGCATTGTCCTTTTTGTGGCAAGTATTTTTCTTTGATATGTAATCTGTGTTGTATTTATATCCATATTTTAAGTCTGAAAGATGGAAAAAGTTCGCTTTTCATCAAAAAAATGGGATATCTGGTATACATATTTGAATTCCCAAATATCTGCATATAAACCTTGGTCACTAAATGAGAATTTAACAACGCGATACCCATTAAAATAGTATAATGAACCTGGGCAAAAAGTTCAAATGCACGATGATCTGGAAATGTAACGCTATCATTGGAGACAACAGAAACACAATTACTACCTAATACCACGAAAGTCATTGCTTAATTGTAGCAGTTTCATTATATGATGAACATGTTTATTATCGGAAAGGGACATTGTTCCATTGATCTTTATAAGCTACAAATGTTGTGAGAAGCATAATTTATTTTCATTCTTATGAAAGTATTCGTCTCTTTCAATTAAGATATAAACCTTGTAGACAAAGCTTCCAATTTTTTTCTTGAATATTCTTTGAGTTGTGGAATTAGAATTATTTAAAGTTTTCGGCACAAAGTAATAATTGTATCAATTCGGTTTCCGTTTTAAACTATTTTTTTAAGCAGACGATAACCGCCAATGTCCCGACGATGCTTTCCAGTGTTCAGATGGAAAATGTATCAGTGCCAGCCAGTTTTGTGACCATATTACAGATTGCAAAGATTCCTCAGATGAATCTTGTGGTAATACCATTCTAAAGAAAATAATTAAAATGTCTCTCATTCAGGTGGCAATGAAACAAGAAAATGATTGAACGAATCAACTATTGTAGAGTGTATGCTGCATAGGAGAAGTAAATCATTCATACATTCAAGGATATTTTGTAAATTCAAATATAACTATTGTTATACATATATATATATATATATATATATATATATATATATATATATATATATATATATATATATATATATATGTGTGTGTGTGTGTGTGTGTGTGTGTGTATATATATATAATTTCACAGCAGACTGTTGGTAATTGTTACACAGAATATTAATGGAAGGTGACGACACAATTCCGTTATACAACAAATTCACATGTGCATCGTGCACTTGATTAATTTGTTATAATTTAAATTATTATATACAAATAATGCGTGTCAAAAGAAGACTCATAAGACGGTAAACATAATTTGTTATAATAAGATATGTATATATGGGCAACGTCAGAACACTTGCCAAGTATATAAAACTATTGCGTCTTTATCACTATGCCATTTCTAGAACATGTATTGGGCAATTTACTACATAATCAGCATTAGTTCATATAACTCAAAAGTCATCGAAGATATGCAAGGTCTATTTACTAGCTTTCATGATGCAATATTATTTACCTTTAGACTACAGGAGATGTGGGACTAATGAGTTTCGCTGCAAAAATGGACAATGCATATTCAAAGAACAACAGTGCAATGCTGAACGTAATTGTATCGATGACTCAGATGAAACATTTTGTCGTGAGTATATTCATTTTACTACTACTACTACTACTACTGCTACTACTACTACCATTAGTGATAACGAAAGAATGTCATAAAATGTATCAAAATCAATTCCTAGTTATACTACATGTGATGGCATTTTATAGGAGCCTGAAAGAAATAAGAAATACTTTTGAATCTGACGAATGTTGGGAGCATCAATTTGACAACATAATGGATGGGATTTGAATTTTGTAGGACATAGATGCGAGCATCCACTGGTGATACATAGTGGCAGGCACAGGTGGTTAAAGGGATGACAATGAGATATAAAACCTTTTGATTGAAGACGAAGACGAGGTAATGAGATGAAAGTGTGTAGAAAATGTCTTACAACACTGATCTGGCCAATTTAAAAAATAATTGTCAACTACTAGTAAATATATTTCAAATTGGGGAAGACATTTATTACACATAATATTTCGCATATGTCTGTGGCGGATGAGCCCGGATACTTATTCCCAAAACTTCTCAACTGAAGTGTTTACTCAGATTAGTAATAACGTTATTCAAATATCAATATTATTTGTTTAGAAAACTGTTACAATATTTGATATAAATAGTTGACATATATGTAACTAAATATATTCCTTTCATAAAATAGGTTCTCTTTCAGTTAATATATTTATATAAGGCTATCAAAGTTAAAATTTTCCTGTGCATTTGGAAAAAGGAGTTTCAATAATAAGAGATTATCTCGGTATATGCAACAATCACGCAAAGATTGAATACCAAAATTGACAAAACAAACGAATATCGTCGAAATACCGGGATATTTCTCAGACATCTAAGTCAGTGCACACCTGATTGCAAGATCTTGTGTCTGACAAGGTAGAATAAAGTAAAGGATGAACACCTGTGGGACTTCAACATCCAAGCGAACTTGATGATAAGGCTAAAATTTCTAGATTATATACTGTCTAACGGTAACCCGTAATATATTATATAAATTGCAGCACCAGCGCATTCTCACATCGAGCATAAATCAAAACTATACAGTCTATCAAAAGTGGACGACATTGTTGAGATTCGGAAAGTACAAACATAAAGGATAATCTAATATAACACTGGGTATTGGGCTGCATTATTAGTCAATGTAATAACAATAATGATAATAATAATAATAATAATAATAATAATAATAATGATGATGATGATGTCAGAAGAGGAGCACACGTATCTAGAAGAGGAACATTCATGGGTTGTGTCAGATAAATATTTTGCACTGGAGGCAGTCCACGAAATTTTGCATAGAGAACAGATTTTGTGTTTAATTTTGGAGCGAACGAATACCTATTTGAGAGTACAGATCAGCGGTGAGGTGTAATTGGTAATTTAAGGTTGACCTTGTATATTTTCATGACATGTTGATATAATAAGAGAGTACTGCCGAGAGTGAAACATAAATTTTGTACTAATTATGCGAACGTGATGTTGGTGTTGCTCATACGTAATGTTCGAGGGAAAGGATAGTTAATGAGAAAGTAGTTGTGTGGTGATCAGAATGATTTCAGTTTTATCATCATTCCTATGTAGCTTGCTAAATATGAACAGTATGACTATCTAAAAAAGGTTAGGACAGAGATATACTGTGTATGGGTGACACTGTACTAGATCATTTAAGATCATTTCCTACTCGACAACGATGTAATTAGTCATTGTTTTAGATTTATTTTGTTTATCAGTTGTACAGTAAGAGGAACATATAGCTCTGATCCTCCATTTACATTAGTTTATTGATGATAGAGTAAGCACTTCTGATTAAAAATTGTTGAATTAGAAGAAAAGGTTTATTTGGTATTTTGTGCAACAGCATTAATGTAACTTACTTGCTGACTATATCGCTCTCTTTACCAAGCGTTTGCTTGGCAAATAAAACGTATCCAAATTTAAATGTAAAGGCAGAACAAATTCTTTTCTCAACAAGTACAAACAATCCATGTACGATGTGCTGAAGTTCTGCAGTTTTCAAACTCGAATATAAAATTTCACGTTCTCCCTCTGCAAAAATATGGTTTATATTTTTTATATCCTAAGATTATTGTGTAACGAAAGAAACTGACACCGAATGAGCAAATGAGTAATCAGTGTACCCTGGCAATAAAGTTACAAAATATTAATTGTCGTTCCTTTTCATTGAATAAGAATCACGTTTATCGAAACAGAAAAAAATGTTTTTTTTTTAACAAGGTCACAATGCTCCATGTACAATGTACTTCAGCTATACCTTTTCAAACTCAAACAGAAACATTCAATATTACTCTCTCTTTAACTCCGTATATCTCTCATGATCTATTGTTTTAGCACAACAACAACAACCAATTATGCCCAAAGTTGAATGTAAAGGCAGAATAAATTCTTTTCTTAACAAGAGCAAAATCTCCATGTATGGTGTATATTGGTCCACCAGGTTCCAAATTAGAACAGAAAAGTGTACTTTCTTTATAGCAAATTGGGAAAGGAGTGCAATGTTTCCTTTCCAAATCGTTGTTGTATTGTTGGAGGTGAGTCTTCCTAACGCTCTAAAATCATTGAAAAGGAATATCACTTTAACAATCCACGATACAAATATAGTCTGAATTTTGAATGATACCTAAAGATTCGGTGATATTGGATGTAGGTGTATCATTGTGTATGTATATTTCTAAC